>JABASH010005711.1:0-11643 GCA_019776445.1 Tomocerus maximus | reverse complement strand
TTAAACATATCAGTATACACGCATCTTAGGTATAACTATAAGCATAACATTTGTCGAAATAAATAGTGCTTATTTTATTACAAATTGTTTACACTTGTGAAAGAAATGTTATTGCACAGTAGATTTGTAATTGGTAGGTATCCATCACTAATGTTATCCTTAATCAATTACTCAAATGCTCATAGTAATGACAAAAACATTAGAGATAATTTTGTGGTACTATTTTCGTAGTATTAGGATGCAGAGTGACAATTGATTTGTTTTCGAGTACACTTGCGGTAGTTAGTGCATTCCTTCAGATTTTTGTTTATCTGTAATATACAAATATAGCTTATAACTTTAACATTGTTTTTGCTATTCTTTGGCATATGTGCATTACATATAGACCAATTTACCTGTATATGTGGTATAAGTTGGGAAGTTTCATGAAGGTAATGTAGTGCAGATAATTAGTTTCGTCCAAGCCATAAAATACATATAATCGCGTAAACAGTAATTTGGTGTAGCGTCACATTACACCATTTAAATCGTAGTAAATTACACGAAGTTTGCAATAACCTCGTCAGTAGTTAATTTGGGAAATAAATCAATGCAAAAAACTTTTATTTATGGACAATAATCTTTATATGGTGAATTGCTTGTGTCGGTTTTGCTAGCTTGTCAATAAAGTTGTCTTGAAAAGTATAATAATAATATGATTATGCTTATGTGATAAATAACAAGAAATAACTAGTTTATTCCAAGAGAAGTGTGCAGTACTGTAGATAATCGAATCAATGTTGCGTGTAAATGCAATTATTACAACTTTATTGGGAATATATAAAGTCAAGTTTAGGAATGCGCTAGCAAAATTTTATATATATAATGTCAGTGTCATGTTGAGAATAGGACATCCGTCCAAATCAGAAGGTCACGTTTAGTATCTGTAACCGCAAGAGACATTTTGCCCAGAAAATTGAATTATCATAACCTTGTGTATTGATAAATAATATCTGTGAAACCACTGAGGTACTTACAGAGACATTGCAGGTAATTTTAGCACATATTTAAGTCGTTTCTGTAATTATGACGTCAGAGGAAACTGACGACAGGTGTAATGAGGTGTCAAGAAGGTAAACATTACAAAAACCAGAAAAATACATAGAATTATATTTATATGATGCCTATAAAAGATAAGGTGCAGTCAACGGTTATTTAGCAAGTCAGCCGCTATATCTTTAGCAAGGTGTTTAGACCAAAAAACTCAATAATCATCAATGCTTTTGATTCTAATATAAGTGCCTTTCTAATTGAACAATGAAACACAAACATAAAAATTATTTTCGTTGCTCAGTCTTTTTTTATTTTCTTATTGCTAATTTATTGGGAAATTAGTCATTATTTTCATAACAGAAAATACATTATTGCACTGATTGCTCCTGGTGGTATTAGTCCATAGTATTTTTTGCTGATGTATAATATTGTATTTAGTATTTCATTTCCTGCGTGATACTTGCCATTATGAAGAAGTAATCATGTAAAGACGCAATCTTTGTATTTGTAACTAAAGTATAATAATTGAGACTTTAGTTACATTCTATATACCTATAATAAGTAATTGTTTTGAGAATTATACTTTTAAAATTACTCAGTAGCAGTTATTTTCAGGATAGTATAGCTGAAGTCGGATCTACCTTTATTTTGTTTCTAGTTAGTAGGATAAGACATCAGTCCATTTCCTCTACATTTGCCCCCATACCCAATTTTATAGCAAACGTATTTTTAGTTGCTTATATACCTGTAGCAATAAGCTAGATGCTTTTATTGTCATATGAATGTAAGAATGTGATAGGTAAATGTGTAGGGTAGGTAGCTGAATATAAACATTAGAAGTAGTCTAAGCGTACATTTCTTCATGATAATAGTTTTCGTAGCTTTACTATTATGAAGTTTAGTGTAGCCGTGTGCTGGTTTTATTAAAGCGCAAATGTGAATGGCAAATTACATTCAAACATGACATGTACAAAAGAGATTATCGACGGAAGTCGGAACTCACTACTAATACAGCCAACCTTGTCTCACACGGACGCACAGACTTGTGTTCATTTGAATTGACTTGATTTCACATTATTACCTTATTTGCTACAAAATACATAGGCGCTACGTTGAAAGCCTCTATTATTATAACTGAGGGTAAAGAGTACATAATATGACTTCTTACTCTCTCCAAATCAAAGCATTTCAAGTACACAAATACAGTAATGTCATTTTTTATGCAATGCAACTTAATGCTTACTTAAGTAATTCCCCATTTAAATGCACATACTGTCCAACACCATGACATCACCCACTATTAACATTAAGATATTTTTACACCACAAAAAGTGTGTTTTTAAAAATATATTAGCAATCCTAATTAAAATTTTGACAAATATTAAGAAATAGACCCATAATCAGAAAAATTGCTTGGCTGGTACATCAGTGTAGCAAATTTTATTTCATGAAATTCAAACAATTTTTCTTAATAATTAATATATTTGACGTTTGTTAGTAATTTATTTTCTTTCACGTAGAAGACGAAGATGCTATAGCTAAAAAAGACAAACGCAGGTTTTTTTGAAGGTTTGCAATGTTGGTATGTGCACCTCTAAGTTTTTCAACGTTACAACTAATCGGTTTTGATGTTAGCGTCAAAGCCTGAGAAAGAAAGCACATCCCTGATATTTAAATGTGTAGCCGGTGTTTAGTATAGTAGATTGGAAATTGAGAGCAAGAAGTAAAGCATAAGAACTGAATTAAAAAGCTCGACCACTAGTAATGTCTGTCATTATGTTGAATGGGAAAGGGCTGATACCTTAAGCAGGTGTATATAAAACAGAACAGTTTAGTCTATATAGGACAAATCGGGATACACGTCAAAGCAGGCTACCTGCCGATGATGGGATGTTTGCATTGCACTGTATTGTGAGGACAATGTGACGGCTTAGTATACTCTGATATTATGTATAAGCCTTATTTAGAGGGTTATCCAAGTTTGCAGCTATAAATATGAATGTAATTTCATGCCAACCGAAAATAATGCAACATAACGTAAGGATTTGTACGCTTCCTCAATATTACTACCTGTGATGTGAGTTTATGTTAGGAATGCTATGCATAACGTTCGTAAAGTGAACTTTCTATGGCATTGAACAAAAAGCGTGATGATGGAAAATAATTTATCGATCATCAAAAACAAATAACACCCTACGCAAAGGAATTAATGACAGCTTTCGTTTCGTGTCGTACGTACGTAGGAACATAACAAAAGGGTAGACTGGACTGGCTGGATAGTTGATGGTCGCGTGGGGGACTTGAGCTCACTACGACAGAAAACAAAAGAAAGAACGTCGAATGAGAGAATAATTTTCTGATCATTCAGATCCTATGTTAGTTTTTTGTATGTCCGATCATTGTTCTAGCCGGATATAAAAGGGCCTACTTGAGTGGGGACATAGGAACTGCTCATATGACGCAAGGATATTTAAATCCTTCTTAATAGCTTTTTGGTCACTAATAAGTAGTCCGTGAGATACTAATGTATGTAGATACTTTTAGTGCATGTAGATACCTCTTAGTGCATGTAGATACGTTTTAGTATTCAGAGGATTCATAGAAACGCTTCTTGCATTTAGCAGTTTCCGGTCGCTCGTGCTTATAATGAGGCTACTACATAGGAGATGCATATTACTGGTGTATGGCATATCAGAAAAATATGCTACACCAAGGTAGGTAGTTAAATCTATCTGTTTGTTGACAGGTAGGTAAATTTTGATGGTGGGTTTTATGTGTAACTAAATCCAATCTACTTGATCGTGGGACGGGAGAGCTGCAGGGATCGGATAGAATGGAGTCATATCACACCGTAATACTAATAATAATGACAGAGAGGGTCCACCGAGTGAGCAAATCCATTTATTTTCATGTGTCATTTGTTTCACTGCCCTACTGTCTATCTATTACCTCTTTTTCTGTATTGGCCATCCCTATTACTCCAATGTCTACGTTTATTTATTTCTATTCGGATTTAACTGTGAACTGCAGTGCACCTGTCTCTTTTCCTGTTAATTTCCACTGAAATCAGATGATATTCTTTTCATACAGCTCTACAAATGTGTTTATTTAATTGGATGTTTAGATATCACTAGACGTGTCATTATCAGATATGATCCCTTGTTCCTAGTTACTTATTAAAACACTCGTATGTGCAATGGGAACTCTAGCAGACATGGATTTAAATTCTACATAGGCATTTTAAGAAAATATTTTTGTGCATACCAAATACTTATGTTAATCATGTATTTTCCAAGAAATAAATTAGAAATATTATCTCTACTATGTATCCAGAAATTATCATATTCGTTTTAATCTGCACACAGCTAAGATTTCTGTTCATGTAGTGTAGACACAAAAGGGATATTAATCTACCGCAGTCCATTATTGATAATTACCAATCAATTTTTGCTAAGACAAGTGTATTTTGAATAGAACTGAGTAAATGATATTACTGCAGAGGTGCAGATGCGAGGTGTTCAGTTCACCTTTGTATTAGAATCGTTTCAATCTAATTAAACGCTAGTCCTTTTGAGATTCAATGCAGTCAATCTACGTGTGCTCTCTGACTTTTCCCTTTCATTAACATTTCAAAAATTATAGAACATGGACCAGGACTACTATACAAGTAGAATTAATGCGGAACGAACGAACTTTGGCAGTTTCTACTTACCACTTGATATAAATTACATTGGACATACCCTTCCAGTTCTTATATAGAATCAATCTAATATTTATCTCTGTAATTCAATGGAGGTGGATTTCATGAGAAGTGAGTAGTTATCGTTATTATCCGCGATGCCCTGTCATTTCATTTAATCACAAATTAGCCAGATGGGATCTCTCTGCATTATGCACTGACGTGACGACTGAGTGTCAGTTTAATTAAAATGATGGCTCAACATTTTATCATTGCAACAAAGAGGTTTATTTCACTGATCTATATAGTAAGCATTTCTGTACTATTATGGAAACTTGGAGTAGAACCTTGGGAGGTTTTACATATCATATAGACATTACAATTAGTATTAGCTAATAGGTAACTTCTCAAAGGCTTTTATTCCCCCTACTCTTTCATCCATTGTGTTTCTGACAAAACTCATCTTTGTTGTCATTAGTTGGCGGAAAAAAATAATATTTATGGGAAACCTGGTATTGCAGGGGTTCTCTCTCCCTTCAATATTAGTGTTTGAGTTTGTGCTGTCGTAAACATCCAACCTTGTTGATTGCTACTGCTGTCTCTTAAATCTTATGATTTCCCCATTCTTATATCATATAGCTACATTATGTGTACTAGTAATACTCCACTTAATTAATGCTGTTTTACGACTTGCTTAACATGTAGCAACGATCACGAGCGCATGAGATGCTCATTTTACAACCATTTTCTTTATACTTTCTATGGTTAATTTCAAATAACATTCCCAACCTTGTCAATTACTTCCGGTAAACCCAAATATCAGCAATTTATTGTGATTAAAGTTCATTTCATTATTTTACAGCCAATTTTATCTTTCTGAAGATTTCAGCAATCAATTGATGGTTGCTAACAAGTATGAGATTTTAAGAAAAGTGCAAAAAGAAATAAATACTATAATGAAATAATGTTCATATTAAAATCATAAGTAGACATTTAATTTCTTTCTTACTAGTTAGAAAATTTATCGAAGAAGTGTCTTTTAGAAGATGCTGGGATCGGACAAGGTAAAGATTTCTCAAAGTTGTGCATGTTTTCATTTGTCAGTTACTGTGTGGCAATCCATCGTAAGATATTCATACATAACGTGTATTAATGGAAACAACTACCCAAATAAGAATCATTAAAATATTTGAAGATACCTATACAGGATTCAGGAAGTTTTCTTAAGATTACTTATTGATTGTTAGATAATGTCAAAAAGAAATAGAAACAAATGTGATTATATCAATGCACTTATAGTCCATTAAAATTATTTTTTGGGCTTTTGTTTCAAATCAGACCTTTAGTGACTACTATACTTTTATCTGTAAAAATTGAGGTGATTGAGACGGGTACGTATTAGACCAATAACTATTTTGATCGATCACAATGCTCAAATATAATCATTACTACGACAAATCTTAAATTGGCATGTTTATAGTAGATTGTTTTCACCTTCAAAGAGTTCCAATGTTCAAAAAAAGGTTGGTTTTGTCCATGCTCTGTGCACAACCTTACAGTTGATGCATAACACTTAAACAGTAAAAAATGAGACTGCATGCATGCATACAGAGATTTATCCGGACACAAAGTTAAATAAGTAGTGATACCTTCTTGCGTACTTGTAATGTACATAACAATCTGAGTCCTAACTAATGTAATAATTCGCTGAGAGGTAGAGTGATATTTAATGTTCAGATTTGCATAAGTGCATATAAGCATAAGCCTGTATAGAGTGATATTTAATGTTCAGATTTACATAAGTGCATATAAGCATAAGCCTGTATAGTAAACATTTAGATTTGGGCCCAACTGAAATGCAGATTGAATTGTGATAAGTAGAGAACATTTACAATTACAATGCAAATTAGAATTTGTAATACAGAAAGGCATCGTTCATTTGCCATGAACGTTTAAAAAACTGTATGTTGCAGTTGCTAATTCTGGTTTACTCTACTGACACATAGAAATATGTCTGTATGCTCATTTAAATGGATTTAAATACTCTTTTACTATAGATACAGTTTCACTACAGTGCATGGACGTCATATATAAATAGATATTTCCACCAGCCGAAGCCGTATAATCCACCTTGAAATAAACTAACCCAATCTCTAGTAACGGGAACCACATCTTTTGTCTCTCGCTTTCCACTCGATTGAGTTTTCGGTTTGCCAAAGCCAACAAACAACTAGTTTACATAAAGGCATAGTCTGTCTCACAAGGTTAAAAACGTTGGATAAATTTCCCGTACTTTTGGTACGCTCTTGTAATAATCTCTCTTATAGTACTCAAGTTGGTAGCTCACTCAGTCTTTTTTATTTTCTAAGCGTATTTAATTGATTCTTTTTCTGACGGAAGGTTTGCAAAGTCATCATGGAAAACAAACGGAAATTAATCGCAATACAACAGCATTTATCAATATCAATCTATGGTGTAGCTCAATATGAATATACTATTTAAATATGAGTATATTTCAAAAGGTTTGGGTACGTTTGCATGAAAAACTAAATCCCTACTACCAAGATAAGTAGACCATCGACACAAAATCCTATTTTGGATTCATATCCCAACTGTAGTATAATTCCTTTGATTTCTATGAAAAAGCGATTTTATTGAGAAAGTACGCAGATAATATATTATTTTTAAAGATGCTCAGTGCTGAATAAATAATGGAGTCATTTTCTGGCAGTAAACAATGTAAAGTGCCTGTGCTAACACAATTGTGAAAGCAGTTTGCTTTAGACGATGATAAACACAGTTTAATGTAGATAGTTCTTATTAGCTGAATTGTGAGGCATGAAAATGTTAGGTAATGGATGGAAACATGGTTTGGGCATCGGATGGTGTAAACACATATCTGTAGATAAATCAAAAATGATTTTAGTTTTCACCTTGAGGATCAACTCTTTCACCCAAATACGAAAATGTAGTGGTGTCTGCAGTAGTGTCTGTATTCTCTATTCCGTTTACAAAAGCAAAAACCCCAGCAATTTAGATGCATTCGAATTGAAAAAAGCTTTTCTTAGAATTAAGACTAATAAGTTATATCCGAATACGCGTCGGATCAATAGTCCTCTGCAATTGGTCTACAACAAAGTCATTGGAGGCCGTACTCATGCGGGTAAGCAAATCCCGGGTTGTGGGCAAAGTGGAGCAGCCGAGCTTGCGTCTCTACACTACCAAAACAGCCAATGGTTTTCTTCAGACTTCTTTATACTCAGCTTCAGAGTGCAAATAAACTATAGAATTTCCATACTATGATTTTAGTCGTGTGCTAGAACTTGAATGAAAACTTTCGTCTTAAAAAAGCAATGTGTAGCCCCCAAAGTTATCGTTCCACTTCTTACACCTTACCTTACATTTTCTAACCCTAATACAAACCCTAAAATATTATCTGTATTGTTAACCGATTAAGAAAAATAATACTACCTAGTCACTTATTATGGCATATGGTCAACTTGAGCTGCTACATTGAAAAACCTAATTTGGTGCTAACAAAACACTGTCCACGCCACTAAACCGTTTCATAGAAGTACAGTTGTGAAATGTAGGCAAAAATTGTTTTTATGAAAGTTTTGAGTTTCAACGACCGTTTACTTTGTAGCAGTGTTTCGGTTCAGTTTAGATTTTAGATATAAGTTTGCTTAATACTATAATTAAACACTCCAGTGACATTTTGGTATGAACTTAAGTACTACAGCTTCTTTCCTTTTTGTTCATCAAAATGACATCTGAGGAAAGTGCTATTCGACCGGTACTACTGCAGAGCGGAGATGAACCATGTAATTATATTCATCCATGTTCTATTGAAATAACGATTTCTAAGTTAGTTCATATGTAGATTATTACTTCCTGTGTTTAATACGAAAACTAAGTGTCTTCAAAGAAAATCAAATCTATATGTAAAAGATCTTTACGCATTGATTTACTTTTTCATTATTTACATGCTATTTATTTTCTCTTTTTAATTAAAACTCGTATGAATAATATTTCGTGATCGTATGCAATAAATATGTACGCAAGAAAATGCACTAGATATAGTTGCTCGATCACTGAAATCTCCTTATGCGTGAGGAATTTGTGACGATTTTATCATTCTGTGTCACTATTCAACTCTTAAATAATGCTACCTTCCAATTTGGTATGTTTACTACGGAATTTTTGGCACAAGCTACTGAAACAAACTCATCTTGCTCTCATTATACTATAGTGTGTCTAATCTAGAGCCAAAGAGTATCTGTATGTTCCCGTATTATCAAATAAAAAATAAGTAGCACGCCGTCATGCAATATTGCTAGGTAAAACCAACGCTATAGCTTGCAGGGTACCAAACATCAATTTCCCTAAAAAATTGCAATTAAAATACGGATTTTGCATAATAAATTCAAAGAATACTTAAAAATTATATTATTTACAGTGTTTAATTTAACGCAATTTTTAATTTCAGACTTTTATGCCATACATGGGCATGGAGTAATTATGTCTCCTAAGGAGTCCTAAAGGATTTTTTGCAAATTTAAATGTTTTTATAAGAAAATCAATTAATACAGTAGTAATTAACACATGTTTACTTTCTGCATGCAAAAATAATGGTTTTCATAAACTTATCTACTTACATAAACACATACTTGAATGTGTAAATGATATTAGGGCAAAAATAAGTTATCTATGGAGTAGAGCAGTATAAAGTAGCAATACCTAATTGAGATTAGTTAGGCTTTTTGATTTCATGTTGCTATAACTTGTAAGTAGTTACAAGTTAAATTAGTAGGTACTTTGTTCGATGATTAGATTTTGTTGTCTTGCGGTTTGAAAGGTAATCTATATACCGAAAAGGTATATAACGAAATCTACCTTGCATTAGCACAATAACTAAATAAAATGCATGAAAAATCAATACAACTCGTGTATTATTGCTGCTACCATTATAGCATGATAGGAAAACGTTGAACATGCTATAATGATCAAGATAGAAGGTAACTTTAACTCATTGTTAGCCTAAGAAAATAAGTTCGCCTACTTTTTATTCTTAAAGTCATTTTACTTGACTATTTTATTGTGTCGACTTTCTCAAGTTCTCAAGTCAATTCTCAATTTTGTGTATTTTACGTTTTTTACTTGTCAGAGAGTTTAGAAATATTTCTGTCTGCATTCTCATGTCGTTTAGATACCGAACCAGTAGCTACAGAAAATGCATACATGGATACTAACATTGTTGCACTGAATGTATACCAAAGCTAATAATTTGACTCCCATGAAAACTCTGCTAACTAAATAGTGACTGTATTCTAAGTCCTAACTTAAACATCACAAACTTAAATACTACCTCAGTACGATATCTTATGCATTTTTTCAAAGAAATAAGGCTATGCTTCATTGTTTTTACATTATTGCATACAACTTAAGGCTTTCTAATTTTTACCTGTATTCGTCTAAATTTTAAATCAGATATCCTCCTCTACTATGCTATAGTATGTATTCCTAATAGTAGAGAGTAATAGCAGCGGAGAATTATTTATCATTTTAACGTGCATATAAATAACGATCTAATTTTGTACTTTATGAAACGCTTTCTGTAATGTAATATTCACAAACTTAAGAATACTCGACGGTCAGACCTTCCTTAAATTTAAAATATTACGTTTTAATTGTATTGCTTAGGTACCATAGCATATCACATAATCACATTCTATCAGTCGTCAATTTTATCTAAAGTTTGAATTACGAGTTGTGCAATCTACTTCTAAATATCCATCTCAATGATTTTTAATTTTTAATTGCAGGCAGAGAAGAGTTTGGAGGTCTTGACAATGACGCATTGGACTTCAGTCAACTCGAAGATTTCATAACTGATGACACCGATGCTAATGGGAGGTCAGTATTCTTAAATTAATTTACTAATTTGTATACATTTTTGCCATATTTCTGTCAGAGGAATTAAAATTGAAATAAATATTTTGGTTTACATAAACATTACTTTGGCATATTTGTAGCTATTTTGCTGACACGCTCGCAAACAGTGAAGCTTCTAAACACACAGCAGCTCAAGCATCCAATCATGCCGTCCGGGATCGTATCATAGTCATTTCTGTACCAAATAATCCAAATGCTTCTGCCAATGGAAATTCCGCAGCAGGTGTCTATGCACCTGGAGTCCTACCGTAAGTGTTTATATTTACTAGGTAATTAGTTAAAAAATTTAAAATTTAATTAAGCTCTTTTAAACTAATTAGTCGGGCGCTATGTGTCATGTCCTATTTATGTTTTAAATCTTATGCGTTATATTAGCATTTTTGCTGATACATTAAATTGTTTACGCTAATTGGCAGGTACATCCGATAAACATTAGATATTTAATCTGTAATGTTCTATATCTTGCTTAATTGTAAGATACAATAGCAAGTTTATTGTGCTATGATTCGAATTAAACAAACTGGTTAGTATAGTAGCTGTCTGGCCATGCTGAATAACAAATTGCATGCATATCAGAAGAACAGAATTTCTTTCATATCGCCGTTGGGGGCATAAAGGATAAAATACTCGTTCTTATCTGCGATCATCAAGCTCTGCTGAGCATTTCGTAGTTGCGCTAAACAATAAAAATTTCTCTGAAAACATTGCGCTATTGAATTCGATTGAATTAATTGCAAAGCTTATTAAAACTGCATTTAGCTAGTGTTCTTCCTGATAACGTAAATGTATACAAATGCCATAAGATAATTGTACCTATGTTTAGATAGTTTTAATGGTCTGTGTCCGCACACAGTATGACCATACTGATTTATTTTTAATGCACAAATGGAGATTGATTGTTGTATTCATATATTGTTAATGCTGTTCAAGAAAATTCATACTAGGAAATATTTCATAGTCACAGGTTTAACATAAAT
>JABASH010005710.1:0-11643 GCA_019776445.1 Tomocerus maximus | reverse complement strand
AGGGTAGCCAAGGAGATGCACTTCGACTTCCCCAATCGTGGTTTTGAGTGAATTCTGGAGCCGACTATAAGCATACCTTCTTAGGCGAACCCAGTCGCTATGACATTTTACGTACCTTGGAGGTATTATTTAGTCCAAAAATTCTAATAAATATACCATCATTTTTGTGGATTAATATTTTACCTTTGCGCTGCAATGCTTTTAATAAAAAAGTAGAAAATAATATGCGCATTTTTAAATGCATGATTGTTTTAGACAAAAATGAATATAAATCCCATGTGTGGAGGATAATGCTATTGATGATCATGAAATGCGTTTTGGTTGGTAATTAATAATTAAGGAGGGGTTCATATGAGGTGAGTGAGAGTACTCTAACCAATGTACTAGCAGAATCTTCCAACAGTTCACAAAATTGGGGTATATTTAAGTGGGTTCTGCTAATGCATTGATTTTCCTACTTTTCATCTTTGCATGTAAGCAATACGTTAATGATAATGAAAACGATGTTTGAATTCCGAGGTAATAATTTGAAACAAAGCCACTGTATTTTCATATCATGTTGTTATATGATATTTATCCTCGACAATTGTGAGCTAAACAATGAACATTCAACTGCTCAATGGTTAAGTTAATAGTAATAATGTTTGCTATCGTTAATGTACATACAAGTACATAGATGAGTAATAATACTAATAATTGTAATAATACTACATTGGGTATTATACAATACATATGTGGGTAATAATAATCTATGTATATTATGTATAAGTATAAATGACAATATTAGTGAATTATGCTCATTTGTAACTTAAGTATTAATTGGAAGTATTTACTTAATATGCTTATTAGTAAATGCAAAAAAAAACTCGTTGCGTAGCTATAAATATACATGGGTACTAGGCTAAACAAGACAATTCAGAGACCAACGTATTGGCCACATGTAGAGATAGTAATTGTATAATATTATCTGAAGAATATATAATATACTTGCTTATGTACAAACAACACAAACACAATGACACTGGGTAAGTAAACTAACTAACCAATAGAGAATCCACATGACGAACGATGAACATCAAGTTATATAATTATGATAATATTTTATGTTTTTAAGTGTGCAGTATAGTATACGGAAAATGACGTCTATGATGTCTGTAAGTAGAACGGCTATGGCTAACAATAAGGTTGCCTGTCCACGCTATATAATTGCAGTATTATATTGCCATAACAAATGTACATGCTGCGACTCTGACTTCTTGACAAGTCAAGGACATAGAAAACTAAAGTGGTTGCTCCGTCGTAGGACTCATATTACACTCAATTAACAAATTGACGCATTATTAATTGACACGTACAACGAAAACACATTGTTACTCGAACTGTAGAGATTAGATACTTATATATAGCTGCAACTTAACTAGACACACAAGTAGTAGAATAATCGACAAGGCTCTAGAATTCTGTTCTGTCTACTACAGCTGCACTAATTACACAACAGAATATTTAATTTAGCTGCCTATGATAATATTTATACTTAGCTATGTGGCAATACCGAAAAATAACGAATAATAAAAATTAAACAAAAATAACCATGTAGGTACAAGAGTTGATTTGTACAAATTCGCCGTCTGGGTGGGAGAGAAATAACAGTTCTCTTATTTATGCGCTACACACCACACCACCCATTATATTAATTATGTGTGTACATACATGCCACTCTAACGATTATACATACATTACAGTAAATAACACTAGGTACATTACAATACATACCATCATCATCATCCCATTCATAATCATTACTATTCCCTAATGTATACATATTATACCATCTGTGTTTAATATTACATAATATGTAGTAGTAGTAGTAGTAGTAATAGTAGTAGTAATAGTAGTAGTACTGTACTCCTCTTTTATGCTTTTCCAATAATTGCTTGACATTCTACACATTTCTAACAATACAGTACCCGCAGTCGCATTAAACAAACTTTATAGACATTTACCATATAATACAGCTCTCCAGAATTGTTAATTTGAACTTAAAAACTGACAAGTCGTATCTAAAATTACCTGACATGCTCTGGTGTACTCATTTTTCGTTAATGCATCTATGTAATAATAATATATCTATAGTCTAACGTAAATAAATAGGTTACATTGTAATAATTATTAAATACAGTTTCATGTAAACAACTATGACTTATTTATAATATAATAGGGATTCATTTTTATGTAGTTAGTTATCTATGTGGTTCATAGTTAGTCAACAAACGGAACATAAATAGTCTCGGGAAGAATCTTCTACTACTTGACAAACAAAGTCAATTTCTACATAGTCATTTGAATATTGGTTATCTACGTACTTATCTATACTTGCAATCTTCTGTTAACTCAACTTTTTTTGTAACGTACACACATGTATAGTAGTAGTAGGTAGTATAATATCTGTATAATACATATTTATCTTGCGAGACCAACAATGAACATCTGTTAGCATTTTAAATGATTTTGTAGGTTCCTTTCATCAATTACTTATGTAACACGTAAGTAAGTAGGTATTTTAATATTGTAAATTGTAATAATTATCCGTAGCTAAGTTAAGTATGTACTTTCCATTCAAACAACTCACTGGGTAGTAAATGCAAAAAATTTTGTTTTGCAACTCAGACATTCAGCGCAGGGCAGAGATGAGACAGATTAGTAGCCACAGATTCTCACACTCACATTTACATTCGCGACTCACTCTCAGCGCAGAACAATTTTAATTACAAACGCTTCAAACGCTGTCCTTCACGCACATTTACATAATACATCGCAGCATGCCTCCTTACAGTCTACAAATTAAACATGTACCCATAATCAATTAGTAAGTTACAGAATATTATGATAGTCATTATTGATGATAATATTCGACATTAATAAGTAGATTTTTCTTCTATGAGGCTACCAGTACGGGAACTAGACGAATGAGTGAATGTACATGAGATAAGGAAGAGTAGAGGTTAACACAAAAGAAGAAACTTTGATCTCAGCCACTTGAGTCTCTTCAGTAACACTTTTTGGAGCAAGCACATTTTCTGATAATTTCCACTTCTTTGGTATAGCGAGTTCCGTCGTTGCATATTAGTCTGACTCGGCGACGGCGGGACCGTTTCGGTGTGCAGCAAGTGTCTCCACACCCGCCCCGACAAGCCGCAATCTTTAATGGTCTTCTAGAGCGACAACCGTGCTCTGTGTAGTAGTCTTTATACTGTTCCTTCTTGCAAGTCGGAGCTATTCAAAATTAATTTAATATAGACTTTTATTTATTCAACATTAGACTGCAGCTAAAGTAAAATTAAATGAATAATTTATAAACAATCTCTATATATAATTTGACAAACATTAGCAAATGAAAATTTGAAAGCAAACTAGTAAATATCTCCTACGCGAAAAAGTTATAATTTGTAGGTTAAAATAAAAACCAGAATGTGAATATGAATTATGAATACGGAAAAATATTTTAAAAGTCTTATATGGTTAAATTAATTAGAAATAGGGGCAATAATCTACCTTCTTCACAGTAGCGTCCACCGAAGCCCGGCGTGCACCGGCAAGTGTAATCCTTTCCATTTTTAGCGGGTAAACATCGACCATTTTTGCAACGATTGTCTTTGCATACATCTTTGGTTTCTTTGACAATTTTTGAACTAAATGTGGATTGAACTTGAGCAGCGGAGGCGTCTTTGCCCACGGGCTCCTCGTCTTGAATAGCAGCACAACCCGGGACGACTCCTTGCTGTCGTTTTGCATTGACGTAGTCTAAACGTTTGTTATTTATAACAACTGAAGACAAGCATCCTGTAAATTTATATTATTATTAGAAGAGCAACAGTAGAGTTTCCGGAGAAAATCAATAGCCGTAAACTACAGAATAAAAGTGCATGGCATGGCCACGTAATTCCTACTCCTTTCACCAGTTTAGAGCAATTAGAAAAGTTTCATCGCCATGAAAGGTAATAAGAGTGGGTACCGTGGAATGACGTGCTATTTCTCAAGTGCCACAAGTTCAGTGCGGAAGAAGCAACATTGGAAGGGAGTCCTCCGATGTAGAGCGGAGTAGTTAATTTCAGTAAGTCCTTGTCGCCGTCATTGATAATAGAACGTGCTTTACCACCATCCACCATCATTGTGAAGTTTTTCTTAATTGCCAAAAGTTCCACCGTGTGTTCCTCTCCGTCCGCAATCATCTCATAGCTGTGGAAAGTGCAAACAAAATTCCTCACACCCATTTTTCTCAGACTTACAACACTCCACTAAGTTACACACATGGATATTGCTACCAACCGAACTCATAAAGATCGTAGGTGGACGTGAAAGAAAAAGTATCAACAGAGTGTGGCAGAATAAACTCACACTTCGGAAATATATTGCTCATATGGTGGTCTTGCAACATCATGAATGATATTTCTACTATACCAAGTGTCTACGCACCATATTTGTAAAGTTTTTTCCAAAGTATTAGTCATGAATTAGCTTCCAGGTTCACTTACCTGTACATTGTAGACGCTGGGTAATTTCCGACATCGTAACTTATCCGAACCCGGCCATTATACAACTCCACGGCTACATGTTGGGCCTCTCCGTTATACAGTAGAATCCCATTAGGCTCCGTCGTAGATAATACCAACGTGATATTTGCCTCCGGTTTAGTTCTCAGGGATTCAAGTTCAACCCAAGATCCATTACTTCCGATACTAATACTCGTTAGCATCTCACATCTCTTCCCTGAACAAAGAAAAGAAGTCAATTCTAAGATTTATCAGCACTGGACTGTTTTTTTTGCTACTGAATGGCTTCCTTGAGTATGCGGCTACAATTTGTACTTATAGGTACTGTATAATAGTAGTCTCTCTGAAACCCATTCAACTCTGCTCTGTTCATCTCAGTCACAAGATCAATTCAACGTAATGAAATAGAGTAGCAAAGTGGAAAATAGAGAAATTGATGGTTGTTAGTACCGGAATAGCCTGGAGTACACTTGCACGTGTAGTCTGACGAATCTGGAGGCAAAAAGCAGAAGCCATGAACGCAGTCATTGTCTTGACAAGGCGAAGTCTTCGGGTAGAGCATCGAGACACTTGGGGCCACTTCACAGTAACGTCCACTGAACTCCTCTGTGCAACTGCAAGCATATTCGTTTATTCCGTCGATGCAAGTACCTCCATTCTGCCAATTAAAAACTCATTTTGCAAATTATCCCATAAAACAATCCCCTGACAGGGCATTTAAACAGGAAGTCTACTAATAACCACTGCAAAAAATAAATATATTGAGAAAACTCATCTCCTTTAGTATATAGCATCCATCTTTAGCTATAGAAACATGTGCATGCAATTGTCGAAATTACAAAGCTATAAGTTCATGTCGTTATTTATTACTTAAGAAGCTCTATAATGTGGTTGAGTTGACAGTCTCAAGCTCTGTGGCTGGGGAGCGCATGAATAGTTATTATGAGAGAGCACAACTCACTTGACACATATGATTTAGACAGTCATCCACATTCACCGAACAGTTTTCTCCTTGAAATCCGAGCAAACACTCACAAGTGTAATGTGAGAAATGATCGAGGCATTTACCGCCGTTTTTGCACGGGTAGTACTCTTTGCTGCAAAAGTTGATCTTCTTCTCACAGTATTCTCCTGTGCAACGGAAACAAGGAACGAAAACCCATTAATTTAATTTAAGGATAGATCACATGGCAGAATAAGTGATGCCAACCAATCTAATCTTCATCTTCAAATCATAAATTACTCAACTTGGCAAATACGAACAATATTATTAAAACGATTATTAAAACCCAAAACGTACCTGTAAAACCCGCCTGACAGTCGCATTTGTAATGGCCTATCAAATCGACACAAGTCGCGTTATTCTCGCACTTATGATTAATACAGTCGTTTTCATTCGTTTCGCAACGATGCCCAACAAAACCAGATGGACAGGCACAGCTGCAAACACACAAAATTTCTTTTACACTTATTTCAACGGTTTTGCCGAGGAATGGTTAAGTCATCAAAGAAGAAGCTATCATCGTCAGTCAAAAAGACAAGTCTCTCTGGGATTCTTCAAACTCTTGATGTGTGCACTTATTACAAATTCTCGACTAGGCATATTTATTTTACCATGCAACTCAAAAGTACATCTGTATATATCTACTGAGGACATTAAATCAATTTTCATTATTAAATCAATTTTCATGTCTCAAGAGTAATTATATAGCAAAAGTGCACATAGGAACTTTACTTGACTCGAAATACATGCCGAAATACAAAATTCAATCATATTAAAACAATAAAATGTGATTGTCATTTATTTCTAATGCAACCAAATTAATTTAAAAGGGTGTTGTTTGTATAAAAAGGTAATGAAAATAAAGAAATACCTAAACCGTCCTTCTTCGAGAACTTTGCAAGTTCCTCCGTTGACACATGGTTGACCGTAGCAAGCGTCAATGACTTGCTCACAGTGACGTCCATGATAGCCAGGTGAGCAAGTGCATTGATAATCTCGATCTGCCATCGCTGAACAAGTAGCCCCATTTTGACAAGGAAAAGTATAGCAGGCATCGCATTTCGCACGAATACTCGAGGGAATGTTATCTAGAATATTAGCGATATAGAAAGTTATATTTTTGCAATAAAAATGATAGAAACTTATTAAAATAAACGTAGAGGCGGAGGGGTAGCACGAGTAACAACGAAATGTTGTTTCCTTGCAAAATTTATCTCCCATAATAGTAATAAATCAAAAATTGAAGTACATGAATGTTTCTGTGAGAAGTGGGATTTATCTATATTGGTTGGAGCAAAGGTCAAAAGAATCTTTTGTAATACACAAAAGTATAATAAGACATGGTTTAGGATATTTACATAGGATTTGCATGGACATGGGTAGTTGTGTAGGTCGTTATCGAAGTACTAAAGGATACCAGTAGTAGTAGCAATCAGTGTAGTATAGGTATAGATACTTATACTCCACTGCGAATGGGCAGAGTAGGGAGGCTAAAAAAGAAGAAAGCAATTCCTAAAACCGGGCGCATCTCATTTCTGTACGTGTTCTTTGGAATGGAGTGGCAGGAGGAAAAGTATCATGTCAGAATACATAATGGCGCATTAGGTCAATCCGTTTGGATCCCATCTAGTACATGGTCTATATAATATGCACAAGTAAAATAAGGTATGTGCTGGTATTTCTTTGAGGGAATGGCATTGAAAGGAACATGCATGAGATCAGAGGAGAAAACTTGAAAAAAATTCATTCAAGTCAGATTCTGATTTGACTGTGAGTGCATGGAGTATGAAATAGATCAAGAACGGTAATATGAATGTCTGTAGTTTCCTTAGGTTTACAAGGTGTGAATATAATATGAAATCGGATTGAAAAGAACGGCAGATGGATAAGTTGAAATTGGTTAGCTGGTTTGGTTTGTCTTGCAACGGAGGCTTGTGTTACGTACCAGTGCATTCAAAGGCCCCTGGAGGAGTCGTCAGCAAAAGTTTGCTTTTCATGGCTTCAGGTTCGCTACATTTTGCAATGCCGGGTTCGAGGTAGTCACGCTTTACCCAATCGGCCAGCCATTTCAAGCCACAGTCGCAAAATAATGGGTTGCCACCCAGAGCCCTGTGTGAATGGAAAAAAAACAAAACAAGGGCATCAAAATATCTGCAAATTCACCTAACAATGCAATGTCTTTAAGAACGGGCGGGATTTGCACAAGTTTTTTGAGGATTTTTCATAACTTTCATGTTAGTGACGAATACAGTCGTTAACAAAGATGAGTTGATACGGCAAGAAAGATACTTTGTCTAATTTTGTAGGGATTGTAGAAGGATGTTATTAGTAAGTAGTTATTACATGTGATGTTTAGTGATTTGAAATGACTTACAAATGCGTGATGGAGCGGAGATCACGGAATGTTCCTTCTAGGATCATCGAGATGTCATTAGCATGGACAGATCTACAAAAGAACACGCAAGCCCAATTTTATTGTTAGTGCACGTTTGACTCATAAATTGCAAGTTTAAAGATTTCTGTTGGCCAACGTCAAGGAAAACAGAAAATTGTAGCTTATTACTCAAGTGAACTAACTGGCTGCAATTTCATTGATGATCACACAATGCACAACTAACAGGAGTAAAATACATACAGGGAAAAGCCTATCATTATCTTGTCTGTGGAATGGAGGACTACAGAGGGCAGGAGAAAAGGATTGGAATGACAGATAAAGGAACGACAGAAAACACAAAACCTTCCCACTTGACTTACAAGATTCTCAAAGACGTCAAACCAGCGAGCGCGTCTCGTTGAATACATTGAAGCTTATTGTAGCTGATTATCCTGAACAGACGGAAAACAAGGAAACATCTTTATCATTCCATTCCTTCATGATTCATTACTTGTTTTATTTTTCACTTACAGAGTCGAGAGTTTCGTCAGATTGGCAAATGTACGGTTAGACAACATTGTAATTTGATTGTTGCTCAAATCCCTAGATAAAAATCAATAACATTTTCACTTTGACATGTTTATTACATAGATATATCTTAAATCTGCGAGATAAAATGCATGGCCATTCTAACTTCATGAAGATTCATGCTAGGCATCAGAGTGAATCCAGTCTGAGTGAGAATATACTACTTCATATGATATGTTCTATCTGTAGTAGTAATAAGTAGCTGAGTCAAAGTTCTGAGCAGAATACAATATGATGTTCGAGAAAGAATGTTACAGTTTATAATGCTAGATAGTAGGATGTTGAAGACGGCACTGACACACACACGGACTTTGTCATAAGCTATATAAGGAATAAATGGAATTGTTGTAAGTAAGGAGCAGGGAGTAGACATTCGAATTCCTTTCGGATGCAATAAAATAAAGAAGAGGACACGAATCGTATGTGTGTGAGTGTCGTGGCGGAGAGAATAAAATATATTTTAAAGGAAGGGAGAATGTTGACCGTACAATTTCGTGAGATATTTCAGATGACCAAGACGACCAAAATCTATCCGCTGGATTTCGTTGACGTCCAAGTAAAGTTCGGAAGTTTCGGGAGGAATTCCAGTGGGAATCTCTCTCAATTTAGCTCGGCTACACCAAACGACAGTTCCAGTGCAATTACATTGGGGAGGACAGTACTCTTCCCCAAGACAGCCGCGGTCGTCACCTGAAAAATAGTAAATAAAGTAGCTAATCATCATAACTTTCATCGCGAGATTTCCATTGTGATGGGGTCTAACAATAAAACTGAATTATGACTTTTCAAAACTCGAACGGGACTCCTAAATCTGATTTCCTTCCTTTCATCTCACATCACACGACAGAAATTCTAAATTCACACGACACGACGTCCACCAACCCGAAATAGGGGGCCTCCACATATTGCGTGTCCTCGCACTTTTCATACAAACTTTTTATTCACTCGGCACATAATAAAATTGCGCTATTGTGTCCCACGTATCCTTTCTGAGAAGCAAACTTTTATTTTCGCACAGTCCCTATAAGTAACTATTATCCAGTACTTTTACTATCAGGGACTCTCTCTAGTACCTACTCATGCAATATGTATTTGGCAATATAAGTAGCATACAGGTATACATTGAATTTATACAAGTACCAATATCATCGTGTAAGCCCCCTAACTATTTATGTGTAGAATTGAAAAGAGACAGCGTTGTATCACAGAGCATGTGACGACACACCACTTTGACACTGGAAAACACGGACGGAAAGGGATGACACGTGAATCTCTACCGAGTCTATCTCTATGCACACACAAGTGTATCTCTCTTCTATACATTCTATAGAAACACCAAAAGCGGCTTTTCTGATCACGAATTCGTGTCAACGAAGAGAAACATAGAGCTATAAATAATCTAATAATATCAGTGGAGAATGTATCTATACAGCATGATCTGGTTATTATTAACGCTGTTTACTAGATGCATAGTTCGAATAATATGAATACTATTAGTATATCCATAGTCATATTATTTGAAGAAAAGTACTTTGTGTGGTGTGAGTCAAGATGGGAAAATGTTGGCTGTCTGTACGTGTGTGTGGAGTAGAGTGGGAATTCATTGGGCTTACTTGTGCATCGGAACTCGTGGGACGGAAGACTTCGGATGAGGTAGTCCTTGTGACGAAGTGGTGCATGACACTTGGGCCCATCAGAAGTGAGCAGTGATTCTTCTCTCCGTAGCCAATCAGCAAACCAGGCCAAGTGACAGTTGCATATAAATGCATTGCCATCCAGATCCCTGACAAATCGATCACATGTTCAATTTCTCTTTGACATAGATACATTATTTTTTCTGATATATTTAGTTAGCAGTAAGTAGTGGCTTCCATTGAAAAACAGACACATGTCAGTTGGCGAATGCCAGAAAAAAGTCTGGAAAACTTGAGTTGATAGCAGCTCGTCAAGACAAGTCAAGTCAAGACTCGAAACATAATAGACTCCTGTCCTACAAACTAGACACACAACTAACTCTTCTACTATGTGTCTTCCCAATATCACTCTGCACTCGCAAAATGGCTCGTGGCCATAGCAGTCACAGTTTTCTTGCCATCCCAGAAGAAAGAGGAACCGGCACCCAACTCTCCGCAAAACGTACATTTACCTATATGCAGTTTGTTAGACAACTATGTATATTGCTCTTCCGATGCTGGCTTGAGAAAACCTGCGAGCATTTCCCTTATCATGGAAGAGAAACAAGATAAAATCTCAACTCAATAGTTTGCTCTGCAGAATACTCCCCTACTCTTTGTGCACTTGCACACAGATACATAATACATACACGAGCATTATATGAGCATCTTCCCAATTCAGACTATTCTTATAGTCTGCTCAGTCTAAGTATGCACCTATAACGATGAAACAATAAATCACACACCTACTACAGTACATTAAACATCTGTAAGACCTGCCTTAACTCTCTGGTATATACTTAACCTTAAACTCGTATTAAGTATGATGTGGTAGCTATCCATTTACCTCGTACCTACATAGGATTTTTGAAAACCCTGACGGCAGAAAGAAAACACGCACAACAATAGAATACTTTAAAGATCAAAGAAACCCGTATAAGTGGATGAGTACAATGTAAAGCAAAGAAAAGGAGAAAGCATCACAGGAAAACATCAGACGCAGCCTTTCACCAAATACTAAGGAGTACATAGCTACTACTAAAGTACAGACATACCTATATCAGTAGAGTAGTTCCTAATACTTATCTATGTCATTATAGTTCATGTTCCGTATGACACTTTGATGCACATAGCTACCTATTAATAAAATAGTAATAACTGGAGTATATTAGTCAATACATACCAATATTATGTGTAATATTATCTGTAGTAATGTGTATTAGATTTTTATATTAGGTTTACTACCAAAGGTGCGTCGACAGTTGAATATCTTACTAACACTAAAGATTTTACAAACTTACAAATTACCTACTATTTTTAGCTGTCACTGAACTCAGTCAGATTTTGTATACTTGTCAAATTTAAAAAATTTAGAACTACCTCAGCACATAAATACATTATTTATGAGGTACTACTATATAATTTTCAGATAGTTGCATAGAAATTTCATATATG
>JABASH010005709.1:0-11645 GCA_019776445.1 Tomocerus maximus | reverse complement strand
CTAAGTACATAATTAGTTAAATAGTGATACGCGCGTTGTATATATTTTAATGTGTCAAGTACATAATTATAATAGTTTATCAAGACGAAACATTTTGTCTTCCCAATAGCAAAGTTAGTATAGTTAGGAAAGTAATTCAAAATTTATAAGTCATACACGTGTAGCTTCCAAGGTTTCAAGGTCGTTTTAGATTATAAGTAGTCGTGACAGTTTTCGTTAAGTAAAAAAGCTAGTATTTATTCAAATTGTATTTTGCGAATCGTTTACCTTTTAAGGCTAAACGCGTTTCATGGGTTTGTTTGCATTTCCTTAAAAATAAAGGACATTTATGGCTTCTATAATTTTCTCATTATTAAACTATTTTGCTGGCATTGATATACCATACACATCTAGTATGTATTTCATTGACGTTGGTCGCCACACACTTCTCTCCAGTTATGAATATGTACTTCTACTTCCGTATTATTTAACTGTACCTACATCTACATTCTGGACCATCTTCCTTTCGGAAATTTAGGTTTTAAAACTTTATTACGTCATTTTACTTTTGAAATGCAAGATGACTACGAGATTCCCTTCAGCTCAAATCTGCATGGTTGGCATTCGGCATATTAAAAACCATGTTGTGCAATGCTTTCAATACAATAGGCGTTTAATATTGTTGGACCCGATATCATTATCATTTGTATGCAAACTGCTTGTGAAAGTGCAATGATGCTCCGATAATAGTCAAGACTACTTTCGTTTTTTTTTCGGATTGATGTGAATACGTACTTGGATTTTACTAGATACTCGTTCAATAACATCATTGGTTTACTACTGATTTATCTATTGAAATCCATATACGCTATTAAATAAGCCTAAAATGTTTGTATGCACCAAATAAAGACATTGTGCGAAGATTTGATAGCAAATAGCAGCTATTTAGCATAATTACAATAATTAATAATTTGGACAATATCAACGATAGTCATGAAGTTTTTTCCTTACTTATCATGAGATAATACACTATTTTTGTCGAAAGTTTAGCAAGGGGAATATATTAGGCTTCATCAAAAGTTTGTTTTATCCCTATTAAGCATCGTAAATACATGGAGTGTATATTTAGAACTAATCTAGTTCAGTAGTATCGCTATAGTGTCATGTCTAAGTAAATATGGAATGTGAAATAGAATATTAGGTAAATAGCATTTATTTAACCGAGTTCTATTCCGTTTCCCTTTCTCAAATACTAAGGAGCGTGTGCTTGCGTGGCATGCAATTCTTAGGTGGTTTGGCTTGTGTCAATTCTTTAAGTGGACACTGATAATCTACTTGTGGCTGTGTGTGCAGTTTAGTTCCGAATACTTATAGCCACGTTACACACGTACGAGCGATTCCCAAATGAATAATTTATTAGCGTTTGGTAGATTTAAGGTTAGGTAGTCTTTATAGGTTTCCACAGAATCAAGGAAGTTTCGTATGCGTTTAGTAAATAACTTCAATAAGTTGTTCTCCATAATATGGGTCAAATACATTTCTCTGCACTTTCGTTCATTGTAAATGACCTCATAGTGCACGAGCCGCATACTTAATAAAGCAAATACAGCGAAACAGGTAATTTATGGTTTTATAATTTCATAACAAACAGTAACTGATATCGAATGATGCACCTTCTACTTCTGAGTGTAATCACACGAAGCATAATATTTATTCTGTATCCGCTTGCTGTACTATCGTATGCTTTCTTTCTGCTTATACATAAGTGCAGATATGTTTTTACCGAAACAGAAGTACTTAGGTGGATGGCCACGCAATCAGATTGGTACCTACCTACCTTAATTTTCTTAGGCAAGCTTAGAACGCGTGCATAACCTTGTACTTTTAGAAGCTCTTTAGCTGCAATGTAACTCCTCCGTCAGACTTTAGGAATAGTTTAATGTGTGTAATGTATAACCAAAGACCCAATTCACTTACAAAGTTATTATTATAAAGCCATTTTTTATTTGAGCAAAGAAAGAAAGACAGAAGAAAGGCAAATAGTTTATAATGGCAATCTCATGCATGTGTTCTCGTTGCGGAAGGAATTCTCTTTGTATCACTAAGTCACACACAAGCGACTTTGACACACAATCGCAGGTAATTATGTATATACTCAAGTAGCCTTCTTTTTCAGAGAAAAGTTGTACGCCAAATACGTATGAAAGAAAGAAGTGTGCCTCAATCGGTGACTATAGTAAATTATTCAGTTGTCCTTTACACGTGCCGAATCCGTAATATTTTATTTTCTTTCTATCTTCATTATATCGTAATAAGCTGCTACTTTATTGCTCAACTTTCTTCCTAGCTGTCTTTCCTATATTAGTATTATTAAAAATGAAGAAGATGAGAAAAATCAAGGAGCCGTTCTTGAATTTACCGATAACTAAGGTCTATAACGCCTCTTCAATCAAATATTAGTAGTTTTCCGTGTTTCATGGATTCATCGATATTAATTACCTGTCTTTCATGTGCGGAAACTTAAATGTATTTTCACTTTACCTTTTACTGAGCTTATATAGTACTTATAACGTAAACAAAATTAACAAACCTTAATGCACCTATTTACGTTGCGACCCGTTACTACTATATTGATGATGGTATAAAGCAAATAGGTATTGTATAGCTATTCAAATTGATTGCCAATCTAGAGTTCCTTATATGAAATAAAAATAAAAGGTTGCTCCAAAATTTTAAATGAAATGATTAATGACTTTGCTTCACTTTTGCACTCGATGTGAATTGCGATTTCAAAATTGCAGTTTTATTGCATTTTTCGCTTTTCTTCTTAGACTAGAAGTAAAAGTGCGTAGCTAAGCAGATGAAAGTTTCTCCACAGAGGAAGTTTATTTAATCATCACCAATCACTACAGTTGGATAAAATATGTACTAGTCAGCACCAATATGAACCAGATTAATTTTAGAAGAGAGCTGCAATTATTTACCGAGCTATTTGTTTTGCGTAATTTGTTTGTCCGCAATAAGTTAGTCTATTTGAGAACTTTCTTTGTGGTGCACTAATCCAATTATTTCTTATTTGCACTAAACAGTTCTTGATTATTGAGAAAAGTAGGATAATGTTTAGCAGAAGCAAAAGGACCTTTTCCTTTTTGTCAAAAAATTTAGAGTTTTTGACAGAAATCTGATTTAAAATACTGCAGCAGTGAGGGTGGAGAGTCTAAGCAATTTAGAAGTTAAGAGGCTACTGGGTTTCAGTCTCGAGACAGCAGAAACTTATAATATTTTGTTTTGAGGCCAGTTTTTCAAGATGTTTAGAATATCCTGTTTGTATTGCATATTTCACTGGCGACTAACGTCAGTTAGCGTTCGAGGGAGGTTCATGCAGTTTAGACTTTTTCCTAACTATGGAGAAAGCATAATTTTCTCCTTTTAAGGCTGGCGGCGCAGAAGCCGCTTTCTCCCTTGCGTGCAATATTGCATGAAGTTAGACAGTCCATGTAAATACAGTGACAATATCATGGCCATCTAACCGTAATAACACTCTATTGTTCTATGTCCACCAAAGTGTGGTAGGTGAGTTAAATAGTTATTGGAAGTAGTAATGAAACATTTATTTTGATCCACCTTCGGGTGCAACGCATTTTTGATTAAGTAAGCATTTTTATTAAATTATAGAGTAAGTGTAGAGGAAAAGGGAAGGTTTTCCTATGCTTACCCTTTCAATTACTAAAGTCACTAGAGTGTATGTTGAATGTTGATGTAAGTATAGTTATGTAAAGAATGCGCACACACAATTTTGAAAAGGAAAGTTATATTATAAGTATGTTTATGTTGTACTATAGTTAATATTTACGGATTTGAACTACGAAAAAGGAAATAATGAACCCTTATTTTGATCATTTGGCAATAATATTATTTCTAAAAAGTCAAGGGAACTAAATAGAGGTCAGAGCTATTATAAGCGATTTATACTTAGAAAATTTCCCCAATACATGACTGCAATGTAACATGTATTTTAGAAAGGTATTGGACAAAATTTCTTAGCATCAATCCTCGAATAAATATTTCAGTGATACACAACATCCTCCTTCAATTAATGTCGAATGGCTAGAAGTATGAGTCACCTGTCCCATGGCACTTATCCAGATTAAATGCATTATTAATAAGACATATTGAAACTATCGATAGGTATCTAAGTTGTGATTATTTCGGTCCCTGGTAAATTATTTGAACATAACTGCTATCAATGACACAGAAATATTTGGACTAAATTTATCCTTTTCATTTCACTTTCTATTGACATTAAATTTGCAACTGTTTATTAAATCTTCTTGCTACTACAGTCTTTCATTTGCATGAGTCTTATATTTGTAGTAGTACCTACAGATATCTCAATGTTAAACGCTACAGGTTCTTGCCCTCAAGCTTTCAAAATTATTTATATATCACGTCGAATGTTACTATAATAAAGTGTATACTCTAATCACTTTTAATATAATTCAGTTTCATTATTTGACTGTAAAACGTTTTTGCTGCTATAGTTTTCCTTTTAAGATCAAGTAACTAAAGAACCTGTGGAGACGACGATGATAGGTACATCGTTTTAGATGTCAAACAAATCTTATAGGAACAAAAAGTGGCACAAGAAGGAATTCCTGGAGTTTTTATCTAGATAATCTAGAGCCAGATCTTTTTCAGCTTTCAAATACATTTTGATTCTCAAAGAAAAGCATTTTGATTGACAATTTGACGATGGCCTAAATCAAAGAACATACTGAAAAAAAGAGACGTGAAAAAACAAAAAGGGCTGGTAGAAGCAACTGCTCTTTTCTGAGCTATTACTTTCAGTTGGACATATGCAAATGCATCCCGATATATTTCTTCTAAAATGAATATAAACTATTGTATCGGTTCAAATTAAATTATTTTACTTTCACAGGAAGCATGGTATAAGCAAGCAATCCTTCCGTAGAAATTTATATCAATAACTTTTTCCTCTTCTGGATTTGACTTACGACAAATAGTAGACTATTCCTACTTACGTTGCAGTTCACTGTAAGCATGCAAAGTTTAGGTACTTCAAAGGGTATGGCGATGCCATCTTACTTACAATGCCTTCGGGTGCATTATTGACGTACCTACTAATTTAATTATGTAGGTTACAACTAGCAATTGTAAAGAAAGTAAACTGATTGCAAGCATAATTACATAAGTACACATTCAGTAAATAATCAGGCAACTGTAATTATGTACAAACCTAATCGATGTTTTATAATTTGCCCAGAAATACGATTTGTGTATGGTGTATGTAAAATGTAGTACAATGCTATTTTAAGTTATTTTTGTTATATTACAACATATAAGCAATACTACTAGGTAGTTACTTATCGATTTCAATATTTAGGTAGTGTAGCAAGATAATTAAATACTTTGATGATATTATTGCAACTTGGGACAGGGGTCAGGTAGGCTGGTAATTAGAGGTAAACAATTCAAATTTAACTTTTTTTCATTTTGGTTCAAATCTGTAGAATTTTGAACCAAAATACATACCAATTGTACCAAAATGAAATTTTTTTTAATTGTTTAGCTCTAACTACCAGTCTACCTGATTCCTGTCTTATTCTTGGTGGATAAGTATGGCACAGATTCCCAAAGTAAAAATGGAAAGGTTAGGCGACAAAAAATGACATTCGGTAGTAGGTAATGCATATTATTTTACATAATAGGCAATAATATAATAATATGTACACTGAAATAATCAAAGGCCAGGAGCAACATAAAACACATTAACATTCAACCTTTTGAATTATTTATCTTACACTTAGTCAAAACTAAAACTGCTAAGAAAGCGAAGAGTATCTTTGGATGTATATAATCACTGTGATTAGTGATTCTTCGGAACAATTTGCATTTATTTATACTCTCAATATTTTCCATCTAGATTCCCATCCTAAATTAAACCGTGCTGATTGTGACAATATATGCAACAAAAAAGCATGATACTATATTATTAGTAATCCTGTTTAAAAATCTAGGGTTTCTTCAACTGTTTCGTGTCACAGTCAAGATCATAATGATCATGAATTAGAGTTTCAGGCAAAAGGCTGCACTTGAAATGTCATTTGCCTTGCAAGGAAGCTATCAATAGTTAAATAGAAATAACTGGATTGCTTTAAAGTTCGAAGCTGAATATTTGATATGACAATAATGAAAGTGCAAGTCGAATCTAGGCCTTTTGAGTTGGCAGCATGTAATCGAAAATGCGTGCAAGCGGATTCTCTGTCACTGTGATGAATTTAGCTAATATATAGTCAGTGACAAGAAAATTTGGTAGTTATATCAAAAGTTACGTATTAACACCTCTCGAACTGTAATACTATCTGTCTCCCTATTGATAATAATACCTCCCAATAATATCCGCTGTTATACTTCCTCCCTATACAAACTATCAGTATTAATGTCATCGCTCGCAAATTTTTAATAAATATATCTAGGTAATTCAAAGTAGTCAAGAAAAATTTGTCGTTAGTTAGATACTTCTATTAATTATTTGATATTAATCATGTTTATAGATTTGTTATATGATATTAGTAATGTGAATCATATTTCCAGCCATTCTAAAGGAGAGTGCATAACCCGTTTTGCCGAATTAAATTATTTGAATAAGGTAGCAAACCTATTACGTATGTACTTTTGTAAAATGAATGGACACTCTCCCCTCAATTAGAAATAAAGAAAAATGTCATTTTATAGTAATCCATTGCAATTACCATAAAAATGCATACCATAAGCAAAACTTTTGCTTATAAGCATATGAATAAACTAAAAGGAGCCGCAATATTGATGACCATGAGTGCCAGAGGGCAATTACCACCAGCATCTGTACTTCTGTAGTACTTAATGAAAACTGAAATACTGAAACGGGGGAGACAATATAGTATAAAGCATATCATTAAAATATATATTAGTAGATATCTGTTGAGATATGTCACCACATGATGCTGAACGACGTGCAGAGTAGTATTAAGGTAAAAACAAAGTAAACTTAAAGGCGGAAGTGTAAAGCAAATAAATGAAAATAAATGAAAATAAAGCAGAATCAAAGGAAAGCTAAATGAAGAGCTGATGATCAATTAAGTTTCGTATTAGGGCTAGTCGGAGAAAACAAACATAAGAAAGGAATGAGGAATTAAATGTATTTGTATGCATTTGCTAAATAGCATGGGAGAAGTGAGTGGCTAAACCAACAAAACGTATTGGCATGTACTGCTAGTGCATTACACATCTGGATCCACATGCAAGTGTGCAGAGTCTATTCATATACATTAAAACACACGCTTGCATGTATAGAATAGTGCAGAAGAAAGAGAGACACATTTAGCAAAGGCATGCGAACGGGCGCATGCGATGGATGATAAAGTTTGCAAAACTGAAATGAACTGATGTGGGTTCCTCCGGCTTTGCAGGGAACATCATATTGCACATTAGTCTTCTGGTCGGTCGTCGTAGTGTGAGTGAGCAGAGCAGAACATATCATTCATTGTCTAATAGTATGCACTAACTAACCGAGTCACAAACTCAAGTACAGACAGACACATTATATTATTCAATTATATTATGTAGCTAGCCTGTGCGGTAGAGTAGAGAGCTGCTTACATACATTCAGACATGTCCTTAGCATACTAATACATGGCAGTGGACGATATAGGAAATGTCGTGACAAAATTGCCTGACAAACTCCTATGTACACTAGTCACTTGTGCTTATATACAGCAATCTTCTTCTCAACGTCCACTCAGTTTCTACGGTCCAGTTTGCGGCTCTTCATACTCTATAACTTTATATTAAACCTGTCTCATTGCTACTATTGCAAGTCTCATCTGCTACATCCGAATGCTGTTCAGCCACCACTCTCGTTACTCCTGCAGCTATTAAACTCAAAGTGCAAATAAGTAGTAAAACAGTTTTGTTTATAATTGTGACTAAAACTGCAGTGCATTGATCCATGAGTATATGTAGTAACCACTATTCAAGACATACAAATTAGAACAGCCTTAAACATACTATTGTCAAGGTAAATTGAACACTTAGGGTGATCAAATAGAGCCGAGTCTCACGCCAATAGTAATTATCAAGTTGAAGATGGGTATAGCTACCTGTGCAAGGAAAGGTATCAATGAGTTGGGGAAAGTTGTTGAGACTTGAAAGAAAGTGAGTGAGACACTGCGAATAGCTCCAAGTATATCCAAGTGCAATGCACATGTTCTGTTCCCAAGAAGCGGAGAAAGGAGTTTAGTTACCTTTGCTCGCTGAAATGGAGTCAAACAAGACTCTCAGATTCTCTTAGGGACTCATCTTCGTCAGATCCTTCTATCTACTATATCGCATATGCAAAACTCATTAGCTACGCACTACAACGCACATACATTCACACAGATAAAAACTTACGTAACAAAGATAAACTTGTAATATCATTGCAATTGTGCCATTGGATTGCAAGTAACATTCTTGAGAGACTTCTCGTGCTTACAATCAGCTACTTCATCAATGTCTGTTTAATATTAGTGCATGTGTATCTATTACATACCCAAAGAAGAGAAAATGCAAACATTTTCGCATGGCGAATCAAAGAAACCGGCCTGTGTTTAGTGTATCGTGATAATAGCTTGTTTTACCATCTGATCATCGTACATTTGTACAAAGAGTAGCCTTTTGTTGCCAATTCTGAGGCGAGGGTTAATACACGCATATCCACACATAATAGGTACTGATATTACATTGTATGATTGTATCTGTTACACAGACATTTGACTTTATCGAACTCAATAAAGTTGTTGGTGGTCCTGTTTATGCTACTACTTGTTCACCTGTAATTCTATGTGTATTACCATCCTGACAACTCATCATTGCACATGAGATAAACAGTATCAAACCTGAGAGAAGGTTATTTACTACAATTATTCGTCCCTCAAATTTTCCACTCAGTGGATTTAACATCTATGAACATTGACATTTCAATAAGAACTTTGCCAATACTAGAACTATTGAAATATCGAGTATTAGTAGCCTTTAGTAAAAGCATGTCTGAACATAAAAATGCTTTCATTTGAAAACAATCGATATTAATTCAAGCAGTAAATAAATAATCAATGTCATCGTCAACCAAATAAGTAGTTTCACTTTTGTCGCATTTTGGCTGCCATACAAAAAAGTGGACACGAATCCAATGAATAATTAAACCCCTTCATAATTACCATATGACGTTTGTAATTGTCCAAGTCATTTAGCATCCCGATGGATATTTAGCTAGAATATCTACCAAAAAATTGATAAAACTTTATTATACAAATGCGCTACTAAATAGTATAATTACTTAATTCCTTTCGTAAATCATTTTGGGACAACAGGGCATTTTGGAGCTGCTATTAACTTTTTGTCCCCATGTAAGTATCATTAAGCTATTTAATATTGACTGAAGAAAAATCGTCAATCAAAACCTGCCGAAATAATGACATCAATTATATAGAAGTGTTTTCAATCCAAACGAATATTACATGAAAGTGAATACACATTAACCCACAAAAGGAATCACTTATGTAAATCAAACTCTAGAAACTGATAAAATATTAATTCTGTCGCCGTGTCGCATCTTTCAACGAAAACTAAGCAGAGCATTCAAGTTAAGAAAACAAGAACATAGTTAGTTGTCTTTCTAGTACGTAAAGTAGATAACTGTAGAATGGCAACTGTGTGACGGTGCTTCATCTTCTGGGGACGCAATCATCAGTATATTTAGTACTACTCATAATATATAAACTTTTGATATGAATGATTAAAGAACTATATAAGTGTCATCTCTACTCTCATCAATCATCGAGTTGCATCTCCATCCACAGCAAATTCATATCCATTTCTGTATCAGGTACGTAAAAATTAGCTACTATTACTAGCATAACGTGTAGAGACTCTTATAAGGATTGCATGAAATTATAGTAATCCTGCATGGTATAATTTTTTTCTGTGTTGCTTATTTATGGTTGATTCAGAGCAGGTAAGGTAACATTTAGCATAGTAATTGTGGCCTATCTTTCTTGTCTGGTGGTTCATACATAAATACTCTCAATTATACTTAGGTGCAGTTTATGTGTCATGTACATCTAAGCAGCATAAATGGAGTTCTATTTATGAATTAGTGTAGCAAGTGAGCATGGAGATAGAGATACGCATAGTAGACATATATGTAGTAGTAAGTTGGTTTAGTTAGACTCAGTTTGGTTTAGTTAGACTCACTTTGGTGTAGTTAGTAGGGAAGGTAAGGCTTTGAGTAGTTAGACAAAGTTTCCTATGTTCGAGTTTTGTGTGTGCAGTGTAGTACATTCGCCTTTGATGGTCGTTGACCTTCTCCTATATGCTTTTGCTTTTGCTCTCAAATACATTACATACATACCTTAATGCATATAGAACTCAGTCTCAAGTAAGCAGCCCAGCTAGCTCTCTCTTATACTCAGCTACACGACTAAACGCTTTAATAGGTGCATTGCATACTTACGTACTACGACTACTATTTACTATTAGCACACTGCCATTTCCAATGTTATGAATAGGACAGATATCCAATATTTCACGACACTTCTACTACTCAGTCTCATCATAATATGACTGACTGATATTCCCTGCTAAAACTAAATCGTTAGCATAGCTCCGCTCACTATAAACCACACACCACACTAATATATCACATTATATGCACTAACATCAAATTGATGTATGTCCTATAGCCATACACTTATTTTCATCTTGGTCTATTACCACGTAAACCACCGACGACTCTACAGCAAAAATAAATTATACGCAGAGCTATACAGCTCCGCGGAGCAATTGGCATCTATTCTTTACCCAACCCATATTATGGCATAAAAATCCTTTAACCCTAATCAAAATCAACCCATATCGCTTAAAAATCCAACAGAAATTGTCTGCTCGGTATGGTAAAAGAGTAGCGAGTAAATATTTATTGGCCATAATTTTTGGTCAAACAAATAATTGGTAAACATACAAGTTTCCAAGACATTCTCTGAACTTAACCCAGACTTTTAATAAACGTTGTTACAATATAAAGAAACCCAAATATTTGAACTCAATTCCACTTGAAATCCTTTTCCTCTTACGTTATTAGTAATATACTTGTTATAAGTATATGACTTTCTGATGTCCATTTTTCATACTTATTTAGGGTAGGTATAACTGGTCGGCACTTATAACATCAGTTGTAGGATGTTTCCATCATTAAATGCTAGGGCCTCCAGGACCTCTGTTAAGAATTTCGAAAGGTTTTAGTCACCAATATTTGCTTTAATTTAGAAAGTTCCTAACCCAGAGTGGAGTTTTTTGTTTTATTGCATAAAATAAGCGCTTGCGCATTGAATTTTGCTCGGGCAACCCATCAAATACAAAATATATACATGCATAGATACATACAACATAGGTACATATATTGCTCTATCTCCCCAACTTCAGAAATATTTTTATTTAGAAGATGATTGGCATTCCGTAGCGCCATGTACCAAGCCATGGATGTACCATGTACCAAGCGGTGTACCACGTAAAAATTCATTTATTTTCGTACTTTGGTACCTGAGAATTAATAATAATAAACTTGAAAC
>JABASH010005708.1:0-11646 GCA_019776445.1 Tomocerus maximus | reverse complement strand
GATTAGAGATTACAGCTGTTAGCAACAGAAAATATAATAATGTGGGTTTTTGAGGATGACTATGTATAGAAAAATTGGGAAGAAAATAACAAAGGAGAAAAGAAAGGAATGACCGTGAGCGATATACATACGTAATAATAAGGGTGAAGGTGAAACTGGTATGGTGTAGTTTGGATGTAGCAAAGTCAAATCCCAGCGAATCTCTTTCTCCCTCTCTGGCTGAGATAAATAAGTTAAGTTTCGTTAGGATATTGTAAATGGAACTGGTCTGGTTTGGTTTGAATGGCTTTGCTCGGATTCTCTGAACGACCCATTAACTCTCACATTGAATTTTGTATTCAATGAGTAAGTGGAGATAATATTAGGCGACATAGCAATAGGCTAGTGGCATGGCTGGATTTATTCACTATCATAGTGCCTCCTTGTCTTGTCGACTCCAGATACATTAGAGGATGCGATGCGACGATGCGATGAAATTCTGCTGTTAGACTTGATTTCCTATGTGATGCCCCAGTGTAGCAGATAGAGTGGACTTGGTTTCGTTGTCACTATTAAATTGGCAATAGTTGGTTGGCTGGGTTTGGGTCCGTCCCTGGCCTTCCTTCCCTAATCCCAAATCCTAAATACATAACAGGCAGTGCACTGGAAATCAAGTAGTAGTATGTTCTGTTCTGTGAATACAATGGAAGGTATACGTTGACGGATCGCGAACACATTAGATAGATGAGGGAGTCTCAGGTTATTCCGTACATGTAACGGGTTGTATACCATTATGTACATATACAGAGAGACTAATCGTATAAGCAATGGGGATGTCCAAGCAAAACGAAACCAAAGCAAAAGGAGAGGAAACTGTGTGCAATTTAAGCGGAAATTGGGTCGAAAAGTCTGGCGCCGTTGTTGGTGAGGCTTTTGAGAGAAAAATTGCAAAGTTGCAAGGACAACCTCTCGGCCGTGCCATACCAACTCACCAAACGAACCGACCCGGCCAACGGAACAAAAAACACCAAGTCTTATCTCCTCTCAGCTCCTTTTATCATCATCTCAGATGGTTAACACAGAACAGGTCCGCATTCTCATCAAACTTTTCTTTTATCATTCCTACCCCGATCTACCATTCTTAACCAAAATTCCCCTCTCTCCATGCACAGCATCTTCTTCATAAATATCCACTTACTATTATCAATACGCTCCTTTGCTTTTACACATCAGTTCAAATACAAACTTTTCCTTACTTATTACAACCCACTCTGCAGATGCATATAAGTCCGTAAATCACTTATGTACACCACTAGCTCTACCACAATAAATCATGAGTCTCAGGGACCTAATGCCAATAGTCTACGCATTTTGACATAATTCCACCCATTATTTTAGGCAGATCACTTACATTCTATTAACCAACTACTGCCCTTAGTCAACTGGAATGTGGACATAAATATTATTTTTTAAGTACATAAGCTCCTAAGAACTAGAATCTAATGTACTTTTACGTTGGGATTATTGGTAGTTATACAGTTACATTTTCTGCAGCTTTATCTGCATAGCTTTCTTAGCTGATACTTTGACTTTGTTTCTACCCTTTGCATAAAATTATCTCAATTGGATACCAGAAACTAAATACAAAGTCTTTTTCCAGCGTATCTACGGATTACTATTTACAAACTTAGAATCAACTGCACTAAATAGTTTTATACAAATGCATATAATCACTTCTTGTCTAAAGTTTCTTTTGAACTATAAGTCAGAGAATGAAAAAGGGTAGAGCTTTAGTTCTTTAGCTAGCACACATTTATCTTGTAAAAACAAACTGATATATAATTTAAAACTTTTACCTACTCAGAAAGACATATTTGACTGCAGTTAAGTACGATATATATGATAATATAGGTAATCGTAGTTTCTTCAAAGTTCAAAGGATGCCATTTTTGGTCTTTTTGCATAACTTGGACAATTTGTTAGAATGAAGTGCAGTGTTTTTGTCCTTTAACTTATGCCCATGAGCCATAACTAATAATTTCCATGTAAAGATTATCCTGCTACGTGTAAACAAACGAAAAAGAAAAGAGAGAATGGAACTTGATCCTGTTGTTAAAATGTGTTATGATAATACATGCTTATTTATGTCAGAACTTTATCATTTTGCTATACTCTTAAGGAAAGTTGACTGTAAACACTAAAAGTGAATTGCTAATTTCGTTAGTTAGTTCAGTAATGTTAGTTGGTTGGTAAGTTTAGTTAACTTAGATAGCTGGAAGAGCTGATAGAAGGTACTTCCTAACGTTACTGGTGCACATACATTGCAAAATGATGGGAAGGATAGTAAACGAGTACCTGGTTTGGCCTTTCCGGATTGCCTTGTCCTCCTTTACTTCAGTGTGATGAGAAATATATGCTTCAAAGTTTTCGTGGATTGGAGAGTGAAAGTTTCATTTCTGTACGTAATATTATCTTCTCAGGGTTTCAATTTCATCGACATTCTCTCACACTACATAGCCTAACTGCCAAATGAACATGAAACATCTTAATAAATAGTACTTGTGTCCTCTTTATTACCATTTGCTCATGTTGAAATTGCATTTTGAGCTTCCACTTATGGAAATACTTCTTTTGTTGCATTGTTTGTAATTACACATTTCTATGATATTTATTTTTGGAAAACGTATGCATAATTAAAATTATAGCAGCATTCACTTACATCTAAAATTAAAGCCCAACTTTTCACTTCACTTTAAGAACCCTTGTGGATTATCAAGAGATGCATTAAGGACGTAAGTTTCTGAATATATTTTATTTTATTAATTGACTAAAATATCCGTTGATTTGTTAGCAGCATTCGACAATGTATGATTCTGCTCAAATTCTGCTAATATAGTCAAATTATCTTATTTTTAAGCGCAAAATATTTTGATGTAGCAAATTAAAAAGGTAAATTATAAACTAATGATAGAGCATCAGATACCTATACAGTATTAAAGGCGAATATAAAATAGTCCAAGAGTGCAACCCTGAAGTACTCTTTTGCCTTGAGTAAAGTATTACTAATAGTATTATGTAGTAGTTAGTTATAGTGAGTTGCATCCATGTAGTTTTTGTTCTACTCTGGTTGAAGTTGAACTGGGAAGATGAAAAGGAATGGTTTAGATGAAGTGGAGTAATGTAGAGGTAGTGCAAGGGGGAAAGCACATGTAAACGACGTCAGTGAAGTCAAGTCTCTCCACGATAGTTTTATGAGTGTGGAGATCCTGCTTAGTTTATAAAAGTGTAGATATGCCATGCCACGCCACAGTTCGCGAAAAAGGAAGCCAAACAAAGAGAAAGTCTGTAAAGACCACAGGAGCGAGTAGTTAGTGCCACTTCTCTGCTTTCCCTCGACTCTAAATCCCATAATTCAGAGCTCTGAGAGGATGCAATCAATCAAAGTTAGCCAACTGAATATATTCGAAACTTCTTACTTTTTGGCTCTCGCTCTCTGTTTCGCCAGAGGAAAAATGAAGTGTGAGCTGCTCTCTCAGTATTCTAAAAACTCACATAACTTTATATACACCTACCTATATGAATTTACTTACTTACCTCCTGGTTACGTACATAAATAACCACCTATTACTTTTCGAATTATACTTACACACTCCAATTTCCCTCGCTCTCGACTCCATCATTAAATACGGTGGAAATTTCTCCGAAGATTTTTCATTATTATTTCTTCTCAACTCAACATTCAAAGACATAGCACCCAATGCTCGCATTTACATTTAGTATTGAACTACATATTCCATAACCATGATCCACTATTCTGTAGGCCACATCAATTTGTATTCCTATCCTACAATCCTATACATACACGATTTCTACCTTTCCCCTTTATTTAACAAGGTTATACGTTTACCTACTTCATTTTGGGCCACGGCAACGAACACGGAGGAAACTGCTCATTTTCCGCTCCCTTCTCCACACTCATTACCACCTTCCTGTTCTCACACAAACAATCCTTTCCAACTTTTCCTTCCCCATTAATATACTTAGTTCACACACTATATCAGCATGTAAACTAACTACACCAAAACAATACACGTTTTCATGTATTTATCATCATGTTGTACTTTCTCGTATAGCCGACTCGAAAATATTGACAAGTAACACTGTTGTGTATAAAATAACATTCCACATAGCTTTCTCCATGTAAACTCTGTCAGCCTAAGCTCCTTATAAAACTTTTACATGTGAAAATACGATGGCTTTCAGGAGGGAAACTTTTATATGGATGGCTTACATGGTGAAAGTCCCACGGAGTGTTATTTCTACGCACCCTGTACTACTACGTAATAAAATAAACGGTAGATACATTTAAAGTATGTGTTCTCTGTTCCGGAGTTTAGTTTTATTAATTCAACTAAGTCCTTATGAAAGGAAGGAAGGGTGCTAGACACCACAGTCTGCCATTAGAAATATGTTGCACACCCAATAGAAGCTACTTACCTGCATTCGCCTAAAGTAATATTCCTTTCTTGGTTAATTCAACTTAATTCTTGATAATGGAAACAGATGTAATTGCACAGAATTAAACCAGACATATAATGTCCTAGCCTGGCTACTCAGCAGGGGAACACAGACTTAAGCCTCTTGTTCTTGTCTGGGTAAATAAAATTTGAAGAGGATCCATTTGAGAAAGAGTACCTATATGCTTACTAAAGTATTTTACATTCCATGGAGGCTAAAAATAATACAGCAGGGTCGCAATAGTAGACCTAACACATTTCGTTTTATTGTTAGTCCATGTAGTACTCAAGTTTTATCGAGAAAGTTTTGCATATAATCTATTTATTTCATGTGTCACGGTCTGGTTAATCAACGAAAGAGGAACGACCTACTAGTCCTTTATTCCATATGCCTAAATGACAGAAATTTAAAGCAAACATTTCTAGAAAATACAATGTGATCACCATAATTAAATAGATCACTCATTGGTACTCAATACAATCGCTTCTAGCCTTTAACTTTCAAGCTTCTCATGAACCTGCACGTTGAAAACTATTCCAAAATTCACATTACATTGTTGCAGAATTGTATTCTATTCCACAAACACTGTAAACACGAATTTGTACTGAGACAGCCAATTGACAAATAGAAATCCATTTTAAGTACCTACAGTTTTTAGAATTTACAATAACTTTTGTAACATTTCGTATAACACATAAATACCAAGGTAGGTTGCCAATCCATATTAAATATTTGTACCAATATATTTCTATCAATCATTGTAGGTTGTAGTCGTGCTAATTATGGGTTCATTGTCACATTACTAATTTATGTTTTGGAGATTGATTCTTATCTGACAGATTTGTTTGATCTAGTGTGGTTCTTAATGTGAGTTTGACATATGTACATATACGATTAATGTATTGGAACGAGAGCGGAAGTCTGTTCTCCATTTACCGGAGTTACAGCATTTCCACTAATATCCGTTTTAAGTATATTTAGCATGACACTGTCTACAGAAGTTCATCAAACTATGCTGTAACATAGCTAGGTAATCCATCATATTTTATGCATCATGAAAACTTTGTTCCGATTTTCAAGCTAAAATTTATCTTCATTCTGCTTCATTGAAGATTTTCTCGAGTTCTGCCTTCTTAAGTTCTGCAATTATAAATGGAGTTACTACTTTTGAGCGTACTTATACTTAATGTAATATGTCTCAATCAAAAAGCTCCAACTTTACGACACAGTAATATGCAAATAAATGACAATTCCCAACTGATTGTTCTTATAGTACTGTTTAGCTTGGTTTACATATTCATAAAGACGATTAATAATCGTAACAAGTTAAGTTACATAATGAACACCTAAAATAGTTAAAGGCTAGTCTGCCAAATAGAATGTCAAATATTAGTTCAACGCACGGAAAATATTGCGTTGACAATTTACATTGTATTGTACTTAGGGCATCGTGTTCTGTAAGTGTCCTCTCACAGTACCCATCACTGTGCCCAGCTTTATATTCTGTAGCAAGTAATTAAAAGTTTCTGATAAAAATAAAATAAACTTCATTCTCCAAACTAACATCCCATGAATCTCCTAAAACTATTGTACTACCAAAACTCTAAAATTCTATTTGCTTCCGCTTCAGTACGAAAAACAGAGTTTGCAATCAAATTGTATTTTGTGGGTTAATTACTCTTAAACCCAATGAATAATTAGCCATTGTGCTTCCTTTAATTTCTATTCACGTCGCACTAACTTGATTGCTCAATTCAGTTCCCTCACAGCTATCGTGGGGCGCCTTTTTTGCGTCTGGGTCGTCTGGAATCCTAACCTAACGTGGGCATTGTTATTGCATCTTATCCCTCTGATAGTTTTCTGGGCTATCACTTGAGCATTCTATACTTATTCTGTATAATTTATTTGACAGCAAATGCAATTTGAAGGATCATCCAATTCTAGCGTGCATTAATTAATCAATTCTCGAGTGTCTCAAGTGCTTTTCCACTTGTTTTGTGTCATTTCAATTTCATATCAGCGACATTTTGATAAAGATTGACATGACAGTTATTGTATAGATTTGCCATTAGTATTCGCACACAATCACACAATTAATGTTACTTCCCCTACTTGATTATGTCATGTTGGTACTATATAGGCGTGTGAATTGATGAAATAGGGTAAATCGAAAGTTTATTTTACCTGTTTGTAGACGTTTCTTATCTCTTATTTGAAAACCAGCATATTTGCCCACTATAAATATTTGAACAATTATCACTGTAGTGCAGTTTGCATTCTTGTTTATAGCATAGAACACATTGTCGAGAAATGTTACGAAGCAGTTTCGTCTCAAAATTGCTTAATGTATGTGCAGTAAAGCTTCCAGGTAAGCCTCCTTTATAGCGTATTATGTACTTCAGAAGTGTATTATTAAATAAGCAAATCCAGTTAGATTGAGACAATATTAAACCAGTATAGTCATAGCATAGAGTAGCATAGCGAAGATGCTAAAATATTGCAATGTCTATAAAATATCTCTAAAATGAAGCGTTAACTCGATCCAGCTCCGTCATACACACGTGCCCTGGTTGATAAGCAAGGCTGAAATTAGCATGAGGTCAACAATAATATTCAAAAGTAGGGTAAGTACAATACCAATACCAGGTAGGGTAAGTACATCCTTAATCATGGAACACACCGAAAACACAAAAGTTATAGCAGTGGGCTTTACTCGGTTTTTTGCTAATTATAAAACATGGGAAAGGAAGAATGGAATTTGTCGGCTAAACTGGCGAGAACTTTATATAGATATCTATGTCTATATAAAGAAAGTCGGAGAAAGTGAATAATAAATGAGAATCACTTTGGAATGGATGAAATGATCTGACGAGGATTGGATGCAAGGACAAACCGATACTTAAATGTACAACTTTATATAATACTTGTAAATGTAGCGAAACACGATTGCGATAAACAATAGTGCAAACATTTTCTAAAGATAGGGTGAAGTAGAGAAAGCAATAGAAGTGTCTTTATGGTATAATTATGCTACGTAATGGAAGTGAATCTGAAACGAGATTTCAATTACCATAATTCCACAGATTTATTTGTTTGTACACTATTGTTGAGTAACCGCATTCCTCCTGCTGCAGCACGAATGGACTCACAATTTCCGAAGACTTGCTCCGTTACACCATGTACTTACTACATAACTACAATAATTGTAGTTAGGTAGGCTTAATAAGTAAAGTTATAATTATTATAACTTTACTTATTAAGCCCACAACTGTTTCTTGAAAGTATGCCTAAGCATTGAAAGCCTAGGTCCGCTGATACTAAAAATCTATTAGAGACTTGGCTTATCGCCTGCCTGCATAAGTAAATGATAATAGCAATGCTTTGTTTATGATGAATAAAGTGTTATTAGTGATCATCAACTTGGTAGCAAATAATTATCAACCTAGGTTCTTATTGCTCTGATTCTATTTATCTACTATATAGTAATTGCTATCTGTAATATTTTAACTAAAATGAACGTATTTGTTAGTTACAGTCATTAATATTATATTAGAGCCAAATCAGTTAGTTTTATTCAAAACAGATATGAACCACTTTATACTTGACAGCAACTTCACGGAACAAGATTCTGCCATTCTTCGGTTTTATTCGCGTAAATGAAAATGTCTATAAGGACTAGTCGATATAAATGTAGAATCGGTAAGCAGATTGAATTTTGTGAGGAAATTAAAGACAGACAGTTGATTAGAGATGTGACATTTTCATCCTCACGTTCTGTTCACATCTTGAGAATTGAATGTGAAATGAAACTAGGTAAGCAAGGGTAGGTGAGGATACATTTTAATAGGATTTCCCGTCTTAAGCCTTCAGCCCTAATTGAATTCTGATTGATTTTCTCTCCGATGACTGTCTCTTTTGTGCATTATTCGTCGGGAGCAGTGAAAGTGGAGATTTTGACATGAAAGTACGTAGAAGTGAACCAAGTTATTTGTAATACAATAGATTTCAAAAAAGACGAATTCCCAAAGAAAACCCACATCCACCACTTCGACAAAGAACAAAAAACCTTTTTCTGACTCAGACAAAGAATTTTGTGTTTAACTTTGTCTTTCTCCGGTCATTTACAAAAGAACTAAATCCAAAACATTCTGTGAAAAGAGCGTCCATAACAAGCCCCATGAGACATTGAATTACTAAAACCCTTTGGGATCCAAGAGGATAATGGTGGTGCAGATAAAATGGTGATATGTCAGTTCAGTTTAATCGAAACAATTATATCAGAAACAGCAAATAGGTTTTTTCTAACATCGACACTAATTTGTTACTCCACAGACAATGGGAACCCCATGTAAGAAAGTTAGATGAAAGAAAATTCAGAATGGACTTTTCAGGCTCCATTCGGCTCATATAAATTAAACGATTTATGGCATAAAGAAAGCGGATACCCATATAATGGAAAGCAGATTACGTATGCATCCACTGCACATTCTACATTCTTATGCAATGATTATTTTTGGCTTCTCTTATTTTCCAGTGCAATGGCACTGACAGATAATCAGATAACAAATTATTTTTCAGCAACATAATACCATAGACAAGAGCTATATTAAAATGTCAAACAATCATACAATACACTGGTGCATATGCATATCACAATCGCGACAATAATTATAATAACAGAACATGACTAATTATGTGAAGACAAACACTGGAAATTAGCATTCTCATACTACTCCTCGACTAGCAAAATGATACCTTTCCGCAAAAAATATCACCATAAACCTCTAACAGGCGGTACATACAGATAACACTTTGGAATGTTGGCACAAATCCGATGACAGTAGAATCAAAATCGTAGCGTGATAAAAGTAGGATGTATTAATAAAATAGACTTTGTGTGCTATCATGCATATTGAACAACAGTTGAATTATTTGTTATTATTATTACTTGAAAGGATATCCGGCTCACTCAGGTTTGACATTAACATTAAAATTGTCAGACCAGATAATAACAGCATAGTACTCAGTAATCACGTACGATCATAATATTACACTAATATAATTGTAATAATATAAAGTAATAATGGTAATGTAAATTATTTAAAGACATAGAATGTAAAGTAAGAAGAGAGAGGAGAACAATCTCACTCTAGTCTTAAAGAAGACATGAACATGACTGCGTCCGTAAAGATGATGAAGAGGAAGCGACACTCATCAGCAGAAATAGATTCAATTCAATTCTCACTATTTGTATTATTCGTAGACTGAGAGATACAATTATTATTTTGTAACAATGTCACTGAAATGTTCACAGAGTACGGAAACAGGTATTTATCGGATGTAGCAATTCTGCAGGACAATCACCCACAACACCAGCCAGGCCGTTATAATATATTTCAACCTACAGAGTAGTTATATCCACAAGGCAATTTCAAACTTCAATGACGACTTCCGACGAGTCTTGACTCATTAATTATTATATTGCAGTACTTCTTAAGTTTATTAAGTATCTGGAGATATCTATTATAATGAAGATAGTTAAGGAATCTGGGTTTTTATTAGTAGAGCACAGCGGTTTCTTCGTTCTTGTATATCTGCACTACGCGATCGTAAGTGAATTGAATTGATTATTTGATTGTTTGTTTAGTTCTCCTGTACTGAACTACAGGGTCAACTACGTAATGTACTCAATTGTATTTCGTATAGGTAGTATTTGTTGCATTTATAAGTTTACGAGTGTTGCGACTGTTACTGACTTGAATTGCTGGCCTCGGCCATCATCATTTTCATCACAGAGTGGCTAGAGGAATTTCAGTTTCTGGAGGTTCTGCAGGTGGCTTCCCTATACCACGAGTTATGGAAGGTCTCCGACTCGCGTCTTGATCTTGCAGTAGAAAAACCGGTAAACATCCTGTTTCGTCCGTAACAGAAATCTCTGGGTATGGCAACCCCGACTGGAAAACAAAAAACCAGTATAAATTCTAAATATGCTATTCAGCTCATAATTTCATAACAATTATTTAAAATTGTTTATCTTGAGTCTTGTGCAATGTCATATTGGAACATCCACAATGGAAGCTTACAGAAAGGTGCTTAAGAACTGTATGTTCTTGGATCATGGCCAAAGTAGGATTATTCTGTAAGGAGAACGGAGACGGCGGAGGCTGTGGTTGGTGACTATACAAATGGAGACCTTGAAGCCCCTGTGAAATGTCAAGAGGACTAGGTGCAGAAGGATGTGGATGCGAAGACAAGGGTGAATCCAGTGGTTGGTATAGGCGCACCGGGGATGATGGTGACGAAGTCGTTACGGAATGGCGTCGATCGTCTCTCTGCAATTAAAGAAAAAACAGCAAATTAACAGCCAAGATAATTGTCAATTTTAAGGTAAGACACACATATTATTTTGTGTATCACTACCTTAAAACAGTTTTAAAGAATGAACAATCACTGTCTAATTGTTTAATACTTAACTTATAGAAATAATATTATATTATACGTATCTTTATATAAAAGTTATTTTCTATGTTTAAAATCCTAATTCATGAACAAATGATCATCAATTACATTTTTCGGCACCTACGACTAGCGATTGTAATATGAATTAATATTATGTTCTATCCTTCTAAATTGCGAGACCTGTCTTTTCAAGGGTTTCACAATTTGTAATTGAAATAGAGAAAATAAAACACTTTACACTCGCTTTATGGAAGAAAAATGTTTTTAATATGATTTTTCTCAAAACTAAACTATCAACTATTGCTTCCCATTTTTGATCGCAATAATTCTGAGCCATGTTTCTAGCATCTTATTTCATATAAGTATTTATAGTCATTTATTAGTTATATATAACGGTTTGGAAAATTTATCATTTCTATACAAAATTTTTATCATTCTCTGCAGAAGAAAACAAAAATATTATTGTACTACGACTCGGATGGATTTACATGGAATTCATTAGATGCATATACAATGAAATGTCATAGACAATATGTAAAAATCCAAAGGCTATATAATATTATTTGTGTGGGGGATGGTAGGATCTGCCGCACTGAGTACAGGTTTACATAGATAGGATTGTTTTAGTTTAGGTTAGGTTTTATTAGGTTAGGTTAGTCTGTGCCACGTTATCGGATTACGGCAGATTGA
>JABASH010005707.1:0-11647 GCA_019776445.1 Tomocerus maximus | reverse complement strand
AAAATAGTCAGCCCAGCCTTTTTGCCTAATTTCAATGGTTTTTAGCCAACGCTATCCATCTTATCAGATATTATCCTTTCATTTGTAAATACATTCTTTAATGCATTTTTTTCTTGTTGGTCCATACCATACCCAGATCAGGGACAATTTTAGCAAAAAGAACAATACCTTTAGTGTTTCCTGATAGTACCGACTTTAGTGCTATCTCAAACAGCCAGTAGTACAGTTGGGTTGCATTAAAATTCCTCAAACAGACTTGCTGTGGCTGTAATCCATTTACTTAATTGCACATGCATGGTGGTGCAATTTTACTTTGTAGGTATTCATTAGAAACTCTAGTAAACTGGGTGAATCAACTCCATTGGATTTTGTAAGGTTCAACTGGGTTCAGTTGAACTTTCTTTAAACGTAGCTGCGACTTTACACAATTCTTTAGATTTTAAGTAAACCTCCAGTTTTATCTATTGCTAAGTCACTTAGTCAGCACAATGACATGCTTCGAATATTATTTAGTAAGATAGTAAGGACAACCTCAAACTTTCCTCTTCTTTATTTTTATGACCATTTGAACTGTCTGACAGTTAAATGTAAGGATCCATTGTTTCTTCTAACGGATCATGGTGTGGCCAGAAATGGCACCAGCTCATACAACCTATCAATTGGACGGCTGACCTAACCAATAGACTTTCACGAGGATTTGACGTTAGGATCATCTCTTTAAACAACGAAATAAAACTTCAACGATAATTGACCAACCAAAGTATGTAAGAATATGCACAATTTGGCAGCCGACCCCAATTTGGTATTTCAATTTTTAAACATGCAAACAAAAAGTCATGTTAGTAAGAAAAGTTTTGATAGCATTATTTTTTTGTAAGAAAGCTAAACAGTTAGCTTTCATTTCGTCGTAGGCTTGTTTTGCGACGATTTTACGTGGTAGGAGTAGGACATTGCCGTGTACGTCGCAGTTGTGTTGCCGGAAACGTTACCAGAAATCTCAAGCAAACACACGTCTATTTTATTCCAACTGTAATCAAACTAAAATTTCTGCTAGGGAAGTGACGACTTGATTCAAGAATAATAAACTAACGTACGTTACTGAATAGAATTTAAAATCAAAACCTCTTCATCTTCAGGAAAAGTGAAATTGTAATGTTTCACGGCTCTTTCCTTAACACTCCTTGTGAAATTATTCCAGCTGTTAGTCCGGGGGACCATTAGGGAGATAGTCAGGAGTGCTTCAAAAGCCTTCTTTGCCAGTCGGTCGTTGTCGTCTCCCTTTTTCCAAAAGTTTGTCTCGCTAGGTTTATTCTGTTACGTGATTGTATATAATCATATTAAATTCTAATTAGAACCTCTACAGCAGATGCATATTTAAATTAACTATAAAGTCACCTGAGTGGACCTAAGACCTGACTAGTCAATTTGACATATTATAACGGTCATTAGGCAAACAGAGAAGATTTCCAAGAATGGCAAGTGGGCTTAATAATTTTTAGATTTTATCAATAATGGAAATTTCCGTTCGAAAGTATATCCGAATATAGGTCGTATTTTTCGAAATTGGGACTCTTTGGTTTGAAAAAGTGGCAAAATTAAAACGCTAGCCAATATTTCACTTTCACTCAACATGAGACACCAGTGAGTCAAACGTGGCTTAACTTAAGGCTACTAAGAACTAGGACCATGAGCATTGCATGAGCAATCTGTTTCCCTAGTTGATGAAAACTCCATGGGTTCAAGACTCAAGACCATCATCATGTCAAATTGTCTAGCCAATTACAAACTCTAATAAAGTAAATATGCCGCATTAGTGTAAGTTATTGTTAATGTTAATTTTTAGCTGCTTAGGAAAGTTAATTTTAGATTATAAGTACACTGGGGCACCAGTAACTGGCTATATATGACAATACCAATTACCAATGACATGGCAAAATAAACCATTGTCCGCTACTCATTCATGTAATACAGCAGCCTCATTGCTTTCCTACGACCAGTTACTGTCTCCCTACACTGCATATTATAATATTTCAAACTCGGAGTTTGTAAACAATTTTAATTATCTAATTGCTTTAATGACGAATAGCATCTTAACGTCTTCAAAGTTTCAAACCTTAAATAGTTCCACATCAAGAAATGCCCAGCTGCCAGATGTAAGTCCTTTTAAATGAGCCTTCAACATGAATTCTCGAACCAGTGTTTCTTGTAGACTCAATATTACAACTGTAATAGGTGAATGTATTATTTTCATTAAATATAAATCAAATTGTGTATGCTTAGAGAAATAGAAGTCGTTTTCATTGCTTATAGATATTGTCTTATAGATATTATAGATATAGATATTATTATAATTTAATAAAATAAAAGGTTTTGTATTATTCTGTGCAAACAAACCATGAAGTTTTGAAAGGATTAGGATGTGAATATTTAAGTATACACTTGTCTTATTTGGAAGAGTGTCTCGTACGTCGATAAATAAACACTTTGCTAATAAAGACTTGGAACATGCGAAAATCTACCTACCTGTTTTCCTCCACTCTTTGGCAGTGGTACATAGAAGACACATGTCTACATTTTGGTTAGAAAAGCTTCAACTTAAGCAAATTAAGTGGATCACTAATTAACTACGGAAACAATTTGGTGTCATAAAATAACATTTTAGGATGCATTTATATAGTTACTTCTAGCATGAGCAGATATTTCCCCAAGGGCTTCATCCATGTCGCTTGGAACGGTGCCATCAATATCTTTGCCATAAACTTCGTAGTCGGAATCTTTCAAGCCATTGATTAAAATCCTTCCTGTTACATTCAAAGTAATGATTTAGGTAATACTAGTTCGACTATATTCCAGTATTTAGTTGAAAACACAAGCTTGATAATAAAGTCTGTAAGAAAATCACTTAGAAATGATTTTATAATAATAACAAATGCAACTAACTAAAAATACTTGCAAACATGTGGTAGTTATTCCCTGTAGACAGATTTAATTAAATAAATACTTTTAATTATAATCATTTTGATAGATAAGGAGTGGTTGTGATGGGATTGTGAGAATACTCAAATCAATGCTAAATCCTTCTACAGGCAACAGTTTTTCGGAAAATATGATTTAGCCTCAAAACAACTAATTTTGGATCTAAGGTTCAATCCACGATATAAAATTCGACTTTTGAAGATAGATTGAGTGATAATCGGTGAAAAATTGTGGCATACTGGGAGATTCTATTAGTATTAATGCATTAATATGAGTAAGTACTCGCACAATGCCGTCACAACCCTTCAGCGAGGAATATGCCTCAGCAATTGAAGTAAATACGTACCAACGGTAAAGGAGAATATATCAGTTTTGTCGTACACTACTGCTAAATGTTTCCAGTCAAATTTTTTGCAAATCGCATCAAAAACGAGTTTTAGTCGACATTGGCAATATGAAAGACGGGTCAATGTCGAAAATTCAGTTTTATCTCCAAAAACGCCCTGTAAATCAAGTAATCTCACCGTTTATGTCTCTGACCACATTTTAAATAACAATTGCATAATAATATTGTACTGAATAACATCATTGTAAACTAAAGGGTAACTGACATCACAACGAAAACAACAGCCAACTATTTTGATCATCTATGGTAAATAATTTTAAAAGTTTAAAACCAAGTTAGCATTATAACTAGCAGGTCACGCCAATATTAGATGTAAATAAGCCACGCGAAGCAATTTGGTTTGGTTTGGTTTATTTAAGAACTGGGTGGTATTGGTGATTTTTGCATAGTTAATACATAGTAAATACTGAATACACATGTTAATACTCAAATGAAATTGCAAATATTATGTTACTATGTTACGAGGTCCATTAACCAAAATTAGTAGATTCTATTTGAAACTAAAATATTAGAAACTAGAGTGTCTAATCTGAATAAATTTTGTGCTGTCCCTATTGGCTTGTTTGCGAAATGTGGGATATGGTCGTGATTTGCATAATATTATTCTATTCAACAGGTACTTGTACCAAATCATCACGAATCATGAACAAATAATATTATAAACATAGTAATTATATTTATAATTACCTAGTCCTAACCCAAGACTCCTTTTAAGCAATGTTAAATTTTTCTTTTCTATATGGGAATGTGAAATGAATATATTCGGTACAACAACTACGTAGGTAAAGTATGTACTTATTACATCGTAATTTTGATATTTACTGATAAAACAAATGTATCATAAATTATTAAATAATTTTGAAGTCGTTTTCCTGCGAAAATTATATAATATTTTAGCCCAAATGAAACTTTAAGTATGCAATAAAAGTACCCAAGCTGAAACTGAATTTAGCCCTAATAAGGAAAAAGGGAAGATTAACAGGTTTTTCTCCAATTCATCCCAATGTTCGCATTTTCCTATTTTTTAATACACATCATGAATTAAGCTAATCAAGCTTCAAGTAACTAGTAATGGCCTATAATTTCCCTTAAATAGTCAGCTTTTGTTTTGCCAAACATTGTCATTATACCACTCATTCCCTGCTGGGTATATAATGTATGTATATTGAAATTTTCATTAAGTTTATTCCAAGGAATCTGTCGTACATTTTCACATTTGGTCGCTCAGTTTGGATTTATGACAATGTCCCATTACTACAAACGAACGCTAATCCTGGTTTTGTAATCTCTTGATTCCTTTTAATTTACAAACATTACAATAGGTAGGGAAAACAATGGAGCAGGAGAAAGCTGGAGATTGGAGAAGACATACGAATGTGATAATAATAACTCTATGTGAGGAGAATGTGCTGATTGATGTGTTCTTTATTCCAAACAGACGTAAAAGAAGCTATGATAATGAAAACGGTAATATCCTTATGTACGATGCATACAATAAATATTGGCAAAGAAGCAGAAGGTAATAATGTTTATTGTGCAACGACTATCATTCTAGGTACTTACATTCAAGTCAGTCGTGACAGGGACGGTGATTCATTGTGATAAAGTTTTGCTATTTGTTTTTATTGTTGCGACATTTATCTTGTGATTTCTGAATTATGTGCTGTGTATTGTGTAGCTAAATATTGCATAATAAACCGAAGGAATATCCTAACACACAAGGAATCAAAATCATACAACGACCGTTCTTATTGCATTATGAAACTGTATCACATCAGTTATCAAAGTGTTTCATGGCTTTCATAAGTGTATGACGTATGACTATTATGTGAGTACCTTTTTGTGGCATATATTTATGTGATAATATGTAATAAGGAACCCTGTGGAGTATTTTCAGATCGTGAAGAACAATGAACAATATTATTTTGTAAGAAGACAATGGATATAAGAACAATGATGACATCTTTTTTGTTTAAGCACTAATGCCGTCCTATGGAATAATAAACAGTAGGTACTTCAAGTTCCAAACAATGATGACATGGGATATAGTCAAAAATCACACACGCATTTTGCGTCTAGGGCTTTAAGTCCTCTCCTCAAAATCCAAGGCAAGTGAAAAGGGAAATGTTATCTTATTTTTAGACCATTTCTAACTCATGTTTGACAGGAATGGCCTAAATTTTTCTCGTTATTATCGTTAATAAATATTCTTATGAAATTTTAGCTTTCTCCAAAGCTCGGTTCTGTATACGTGCTTGTTTCTGCGCGGTCAAGAAGGAGTAGCTTTGGATTCAGAAACATTGTAATTCCACGATGATTCTAACAAATATACGTTTGTATTTGTATTGCACAAAATGGAGTGTAGAAAATGGTCAGATATGTTGTTATATAGCTGTTTCAATAATAGAGAGGTTCTTCTCAAACTTTACATAGGAAGAATACTAGCGGCGTGACGATTTTTAAGCAGACGTAGCTACTGGACATCGAAATATGAAAAATGGAGATAACTTAAATTTCGTGAATGGGAGCTTCTGTATTTATTGATAATGGATCTGATTACTGATTATTTATTCCAACTGTTTGTGACACATGAGGCTAAATATTAAAAACAGAACCGAAATTGTTTGGCATTTAAAAAATCAAAGTCAGAAAAGAAATTTTCGGATAAAATTCAGAACGTAATATATTAAGATCCTTCATAAACTGTCTAAAGACAGTAGGAAGATGATTAAGTTGAGTAAGTTGTAATAAAATTGCTTATGAGAAATCTTATTATTTTTCGCTTTCTTTATTCCGATGTAGAATAGCTATACGTGTATTAACTGGGTTTAACAATTGTCACGCCGCTAATATCCCTCCTATGTCAAGTTTGAAAAGAACCTCTCTGTACATAAATCTCTTGTAGTGAGTAGTGACTTAGAGTGCTATTATTATAATTGAAGGACAAGTTGCTCAACTGAATAGAAGACCAGTTATTATCAGTATTTCCAATGACACAAGGTCAGGTTGCATAAATTCTGAAGGATAATAATAATATGCGATACTCGACTACTCCACGTTCCTTAGTACATTAGAGCCATAGCTTAGTCCTAATTTACTAGCCATTATAATACAACTCAATATTCTATTACACGCCAGCTATCATATTCACAGTTTCTTTCTCCGAGTTTCTCCAATTAGTTTAGAAAAGGTAATCCTCAGGACTGTAGGTTGTAAGTATCCTACTTACGTGGTTGGTTATGCAACTGGCTGGACATTGAATGGCTTCCTTAACTAACATCTTCTTCTATAGTTTCGTGTCGTGTCAAGTTTCACTCTAAGACACTACGGCTCTGCGTGCTTAACCAAAGTACCTTAATCTCGGTTTTTTCCACAATTTAGGGTTACTTCCACACAGAATGAGTTGATGTGAAGTACAAAGATTATTGTAGGTGATAATAATTGTTTTGTTATATCGAATAAATACATTACATTGAATAAATAAAAATAAAATTTGTATAACTACACAAAAATTGGACAAACCATATTATATCCTATGTTTAACGTTTTTGCCACAAACGGACAATAAACAGACATTTTCTGCAAAAGCGTTTATACTCATACCTATACTCATAATCTAAAGCAAAAAATGAGCACAGTGACATTCTTACTTACGTACCTTTGATATGGTAGCTAGAATCCATAGGGGAAAGGGATAATTTTAAAGGACAGTGAAAAAGGAAAGTCAATAGAGGCATAATGCAATTTGTGGATTATTATGCTAGAAGCAAATCACATAATCTCAGGACTATTGTCGTCTAATTTGTCGAAGTGATATTATCATAAGGGTAGCGTGCAATGATTAGTGATTGCTTTTGTTCTCATAGCGGCAGAATAATAACAGAATACAACCACGGTGGCAATAAAGACACTTAACGGTGTGTCCCTAAACATAGTATACATTTCCAGCCATAAAATTGAAACATGAAATGGCAATCATTATGGATATTAAAGAAGCATAGCGCCTGAGGAAATATCGTCTCCCATATGACGTTTAATTGATGAAATACAATCTATGATCGCATCAGTCATGCAATAGGGCTGTTATTACTTTATTACTACGAGACATTTCATGGCTCTCTTGATCGTCATGTCTGGTTTCAATAGTGCATTTAAGAATAATACCGGTAGTTACAAATTGCTAAATATAATTATAAACAGTATGATTACAATTAGTGTTTTCTTAGTATCCATAAAAATATTAGTTTCAAAGATATATTTTGGCTTATTCCACTTTTCGTAACGAATTGTATGTTTGGTTAAGCATTACAATGCTGATGTTACAACTTACTACTAAATTGTCAGGTCTTAGGAAGAGTTAATGCTAAGTGTGGACAGGACACTATTTTGTCATATTCATAGAATTGTATTTTATACTATTGCACTAGCTATTAGGTACTAATAAGTACAACCGTGCCCACTAGAAAATTATCGGCTATTGTTCCAGTTTCAGTCCTTCGGGGAATAATGATACCGAAATAGTTTTTAAATACTCATGCAAATCATGGAATAATGGAAATAGACCATTAAATCTCTGATGCACCTTTTAGTATTGTGTAATTAGGTTGGTAGTTTATTACTTAAAATACATATAATTTTAATTCAGGGTTATATAATGATTTTTCATATAAGTAGTAGCTAGTCGATATAGTATCTCGCTACTTGTGTGAACAATGGTATGTCTTACTTATGCAATGCACTATCGCTGTAAAATGAAATGTTATATCTTTGAATATGTCACTACAAGAACCATACTAATAATCATATCATGAACTACTAAAATTAAACGAGAATCAAAATTATATTCTAATTTTTCTAACATAACCAGTGCAATATTTTCATTTAAGGCTGAGTAACTGCGTGAAACCCGAAACTACTACACTACATGCTAAGCAAGCTACTTAGATCTTACCCGTTAGCACAGTGATGAGCCGCATCACATCATTTTAACCAAAAGTTGATGTGATGTATGATGTGTGTGACATGAAGAAGTTTTAGTATGATAAGCTTTTTGTAATGTGATGTACTTATGATGTGGAGAAAAGCTATTTTTAATGTAGTTTATGATGTGGGAGCTTTGTGTGATGTGTCCACAGAAAGGTCCATCAATGGTCGTGGCATTAAAAATACATCTTGTCCGAATTACAATACAGGTAATGTTGATGCTTATGAAATACTGTTATTAGTGTAACTATAAAGGTTTTTATGTTAGGCATTATAGTAGACACGTCTAGAGCTAGACATAGTTACTTACAGTGTTCCATTTTAGTCGGCTAAAAAGAGATGTTAAATTTTGAGAAAAAAAAGAAATTTAGGCCGTCTGTACAAAGTTGTCATCTTAAATGAATCCCAATTTTGAAATTTCAGCCGTGTTATGTAAAAACTTACAGAATAGTTTACATTTACAATTTTTAGGTATGTATTGTGGATGTCATACCTTGATACCCTACATAAAAATGAGCTTTAATTTTTAGCTATTTTAGCCGGCTAAATTAGAACACTGGTTACTGATGGTGGACTGAAACTGAATCAGATATTGTAGCACTAATCCGTTAAACCTTACCTTTAAGAAATACCAATTTTTTCAAAAATAGTAGGCTACGTAGATGACTTAAGGAAAGATTTTTAACTGACTAAATGAAACCACTAAGTAGGTATGCAAGTAAGCCCTCGCGGCTTGAGCGGTAGTGTGATTCTACTGACAATAGTAGACGCTATACATCTTCCTTTACCGAACACATAGATCAAATTGATCATTCATGATGATGAATAGTATTACAAATACATGTTCCAAATGTATTACATATTTATAATGCTACATGTCAATGTATAGCTTAATTTACCGGACAAGAAAAGGTTTTGTGACTCATGTTATTTGTTTCAGTGTGCCCATTGTAAAAATGCAAATGTGTGTATTTGATGAGTGGAATGTAAATAATGTACTGACGAAATACTAAATATGCTAACTAAATTGGCATTGCCAATTTATTTGCTTTTCATTTCATGGAAATGATGAAAAATTCAGATTGAAAGGAGATTGGGTCTATTCTTTCATTACCATGCACTCTGAGGTTCTGTAAGCTATGTGTTGTCAATGAGACATTGGTCTCACATTTCTAGCAGTTGTGCTACTTAGTAGTGCATAGCAAAGTGCAAACAAAGCGCAAATAAAAGAAAAGTGCAAACAGAGTGCAGAAGCAGAAAAAAGCAAAGTGCAGACACTAGTGTAGCATGATTTGCAATGATGGTTGGTTCTATTACATATTTCAAGCGTTAACACGTAATTACGGCAGTGGAATTAAAATTTGTCTCAGCAAGATCATCACAAATTACAGAAGCAAAATTAATAGAATATTATTTGCAAGGTTTTGCAATATTAATCATGTAAATACATCAGATTACCACTTTTGTTTTGTATGTTCTATTAATTATTAGTTACGAACTTCTTTAACAGTTATTATTATTATATGCTGAGTTTGTTCATGTGAACTAGTATCTGTCGTCAATGTAGAAGCGAAGACAAGCAATAATATGAAACGTCAGTTTGACACTACCCCATGTGAGTATGAAAAATTAAGAAGTCAAATTGATCAACGTACCGTACTGTTAATTTTAATTTTCTTATTCAGTCCTCCCAATAGTTTATCACCAGCAACTTCACTCTCGGTTGATGGTGGCTGAATCCATTCATTTAAACCCATTATTAAATCCACTCATTTTGATATTACTATAGTTGCTGTCATACATTTGGCATTATTAAGATAGCAAAGCTGTCTTCATGGAAATGCCCGTGCTGTCTATCCGCCTGTAACTGTCTACGATAACTTTCGAACAGTTACAGATGATTCGTTCAAACTTTCTATAGATATTGTTAGGATCAAAACGAAGCCTAAGTCCGAAAATGGGTAAATCGCTCACTCTCCTTCTGGGGGAGGGGTTTAAATATCTACGTAACTTTAGCTCTGTTCATCCTAGAAAGTTGCGACTTGGCTCAATCGAAAACTGACGACCTTCTTAACACTTCTAAATAGGTCAATGGTATGTAGGTCCAAAGTTAATGCTACATTTCTTCACCTGAACAAAAAAACACTATGCCATGTTTTTACTACTAACGGAATCGAACTTAATACTTATTTACTAATCCTAGCACGGTATTCGACGCTACTTTGCAATCTTCGTTATATCCATGTTGTCACGGTATATTAAATAGGGTAATCGTGCGAAATATTTAGGTATTACTCATATAAATCCTATAATACCAATGACTAGTTGAAACTTATAGGATTACCTATCATTAGTTAAAATTATTTGTTAATGCCACTATAAGATTCCTTTCTCCTGCTGTTAATAAATACTTACATGTGATATTAGCCCTCCTCTGATGATTTGTACTCATTACATGACGTAGGTAATATTAATTATCTCTCGGTTGTCGTCTCCTTAAAACAATGAGCCCAATACTACAATAAAGGAATCCTAGATTTGAAAATACGTTTAATTAAAACGTATTGTAATTTTGGTAGACGACGACTAAAATTCCTTTCACACCGATTCAATATTATATTTTGCAAATTAATTTGATCAAAAAGTGTGGTTTATTGTATTATTTTGTATTAATTAATGTTTTGCTTCGAGCCCTAGATAATGCAACCAAATCTAAAATTGCATATTTGATTTCTATTACAAAGTGTAAAATATTTGCATGTAAAATGTTGATTGTGTAAGACATGGTAAATTTGCTCATGTTATGTATGTAACTCAACATGCTCACGGCTACAAATTATTCTATACGCCTTCCGACATTATAATAATGTAGTCGTTCTTTCTGCAGTCTTAAAGACCACCTAGGTCTCTAATAATCCAGGTCTATGTGAAGAAAGTGAGGAAAATTCAATTCCTCTCGAGTTTCCCTTTCATCTCTATAATTCATACGTATACCACACATGGTATTATTTTTAAGTCAGGGCATAATACTACTATCTCCAGTACAATCCATGCCCAAAACATAACCGAGCAGGAGATTTGAGAAGCTATAGTAGAAAGTGAACTCCTGGAGTGGTTTTAGTATATAGATACCGTATATTCTACTCTAAATGAAACTCTTTGTAATTCATACCCGCCCCATTATCTTTTTTGAACTTTTAAAAGGAAGACATAATAATCGTTCATTTAATAATACACTACCGATAGTGTAGGTTATACAGTATATCAATGCAAAAGAAACTG
>JABASH010005706.1:0-11651 GCA_019776445.1 Tomocerus maximus | reverse complement strand
ATAAAAAATATTAATGATGTGTATTTGCAAATAATACTTATTTGACTGCATTTACGGGTAAAATAAAAGCTAGAGAATAACTAGAAGCATATATATAGCTACTATTGCTATACATAACAGGTGAGTGTGTGGTAAGGTATGGAAATTGGTGTGCTAGTTATATCATAGCGTGAAAAGTTTTTGCAGTCGATTACCATTAAAATGTAATTAAGTTTGTCGCTCTATGCAACTGATATGTAATAGTACCTGATATTATTCTAATGCCCTTTCAGCCGTTCATTGTCCGTCATCTGAAGTGGGCCCCATCCAAACTACTTCCTCAATTCGGAATTGTGTGAATGACTTTTGATTTTAATGGGATCAATATATTGTCAGAGTTTTGCAATTGCTAAATACTTACAATAATCCTACAAACTGGAGTATCGCGAGGATAATACTACCCCTTACCAATAGTACCGACAGTTATGTAATAATACGTACCTAGTAGTTTAGCATCCATTAAAAAATCAATTCCTAATAAATCGAGGTGACCGTTGCATTAAAAATGACCAAGTTTTGAATCAAAATTAAAGTGACCTATTACCGAAGTTGTTGTATGACAGTTTAGAATGCAATCCCAAATAACAACAGTAATCCAGACACTGGATATTATCATGCGTTATCTAGACATAAAAATAGTAGATTGTTTTCACACATTTCATATATATTCTATTATCAATTAGGGAGATTGAAGCAATTACTTTTAGAGAATTTGGTTAACATAAGGTTTTACAGCTTTTATTTTTAAAACCCATTGAGAAATCCTACACAAATCATAATCACGTAGGACTTACATAGTTACCTATGTAAAATTACTATGTAGATCGATTCATGAGGTTCTAGTAAAACCTGAGATATTAAAGATTGCAGAATAGTGTCTTATATACTTTCTTAAAATAGATTTATGGCCTGAGGGTTCAAGTGTCAGGTATGGTGAGTGAATTTTACTGCCGAATAAGTAGCTCATAAAAACACCATAAACAACACCTAAACTAACGGAAAAGGCGTCTGCCAAATTTTAAAAGAAACTAATGGAAATATCTACGTAAGCCCTGATTAATGAATCTGTGATTATTAATTAGTAAGCGTGTTCAAATGCAGTTTAAGATACTAAATTAAGATATCAAATATTTAAAGATGCAAGATAAGTAGATAAGTACCTACTAAAATTATATAGGTGCTTTATCAACTCGCATTATTATGAGTCTATACTGTATAGTATGACTTCTGGGAAAATATATTTATTTCCACAGTATGGTTCTTCTAGTATCTATACTATCTACATATTTAAAGGAACATTATAGATTATAGACATTGCATGTAATACTGAGGGTGCATAACAATAACATTCTCTCACTCAACTTGGCGTGCAAAACTCTATTTATCTGTGCAAATTATGCATATTATTTTCTCCTTATGAGTAATTAACCCTTACAATATCTCAACAGGTACTTGTGATGGGACGGCCAATTGTTGACGCACGATTTGCGTTGAAAATTGAAAACTTTTCAAGCCTCAAAACTTAAATGATACCCACTGATGAGTAAAATAAGCTCTTTAATGCAAACATTCTGAAATATACAATACAAAATACAGGATATATTATAGATTGTGATTTTTTTCTAAAAGAAATACAAGCTCGCATTCATATATAAATTTTGTTGTACACAAAGATAGTTTTAAAATCGAAGATCACTACTAGATGTGTTGTGTCAACCAAGAGGACAGGAAGATAATTTTTGTGTAGCTCAAAAACGTTATTCGAATTGCAGCTTTGTTTTATATGGAGGTTTGCCGGTAATCTTATCTGACTATCATAGAAAGCTATTTTTAACGAAAGGAAGTAGTAAAAAATGTAGATATGGTAAATTGGTAAGCTCACTGCCCCATCTAGGCAGTCTATAATCTATAAATGCCTCCTTGCTAAATAATTTCAAATAGAAATCAAGTTGTAGCAGTTGTCATATTATAATTGTATCGTCCTGAAATAGGCTCATAGCTAAGAATTGCGGGTAGATTATTTAAAACATAATTGGTACTGCCTCAATAAATACTTATTGAACAAAATGATAATCCTGATGTACAGAAATTTTAGCATTCTCTATAGATCTGTATCAAATACAGATGCCGAGACTTGAATGGAGTGGTAGGTAGGTACCTTAGATCAACTATTTTATCAAACTTTATCAGCGAAGTATTTGTAGGTACTATATTTGGTAAGATATGTATTATAATATGGCCTAACGGAGAGAGTTGTATAGTTGCATGAGTAACTTTTAAATTATCAGTATTGTTACTTTTATGTGTACGATAATTGTAAAGTCTACGTGCATACATATTCATAATCTATTTACAGAAATCACAGTCAACAGACACCCAAATTACGATCCTTCTGTGAGATTATTCTTATACACTAACTTAACTCTTTGCATATTAATCTGATATTGACTGTAGAACAGAAAAAGTAATGGTCACTATGTATTGCCGATAGAATAGTAGTTACTGCGCTATCGGCAAAGTAAGTAGTTGTTAGTATAGTATTTATTCAGTCTAATCATAACACACTTCAGAAGTTCGCCTTTATTTCCTGAAACTATGACTAATCTAATTGTAGATTAACTAGAAATTGCATACCACATCATTGATAAACAAACTCTGTTTTTGTAATCTTTTACATTTTTGCTAATTAAAGTAAAGATATGTCTATCATGCTCAGCAATGGTATCAGTAATCCTAGCAGTAGTAAAAAGCTCTATATTTACTTATTCTTGAGTGAGAGAAGCAGGAGTAGCTACCAGTAGATAAATTAATTCCTTAAAAATGTAACAACTCTCAAAGCAATTAAAAGGTTCACTGCTTGTTCTAAAGAACCACCTATGGATTTCCTGTCAATTAATTGCTTCTACTACTTTTGCTATTTACAATCATGAAATAATTGGTGGAGGAACAATTTTTCTTTCCGTAACTGGATTAACATTTTTCTTTTTGTCATAATAAATATATTTCCTGAATAGATTACCAAACATTTTTTCCTGTAATAAATGAATCGTGTTAATTGTCTAGAACTACTACATCCACATATTTTCTATTGAACCATTTATTGTTGGCTATTGACGAATGTACGCACTGAAAATTAACGTCATCACATGCAAATGGACATCGTTAAATCGAAAAAATACTGTTTTTATCTGTATTGTTTTCAAAATATTCTAGAATATTACTATATTTCATTTATATATATTATTATATGCCAAATAATGCATTAAATATAAGAATTCTTCCCACTCTGAATCTGAATACGTAGAATACTACAATACGCACAGAAACAAGAAACACCAAATATAAGACAACGATGTAAAACAAGTACATAGCAGGTACCTAAGTATGCTAATCAGTTCCTGAGCATTTACATTGATCTTAAATCTTATAGTAGGTAAAGCATATCCATCAAATGCTCTTGCCATTGCTCCAACATATATCACTGCCAGTGCCAAATTTAATGCAGACAGGAAAACGATCACATACATATGGTTAAGATAAGCTACAAAGTTAAGGTGTATAGGTATATCCTAAAGAATCAAAGTTAAATTGGTATTAATTTTTCACATTCTCCATGCTTATGATTCAGATAATGTGCCAATTTTAAGAATACGCCTGTGCATAATATGGTAGCATTGTGCCATGAATTGATTAAAGACTTTCCCATCGTCAATTTCTGTATGTGGGTGGTGTACCATGAAAAGTATAAGAGCTGGTGAGTGAACAAAATTTAATGCTTTGACATTGTATTTAAACGCTAGTGTCTAATCATAATGTTTAGATATCTTACATACATGCATTAAAGCTGTTTTAAGTTACATAAGCACGCAAAATGAACATATACCTGCACGCGCATGAAAACGGAAAAAAATCTCAGTAATCACCAATAGAAATTTTTTAGCAATGCATAATGAATGAAGAACAACTTCTTCATCACTGTAAAGAAGATTTTTTTCCTTTTTTTAATTATAAAAATAATGTTGCAGGACCCAGGAAAGTAATGACGACTGCAACAATAATCAATTAGATATACTAACGCCTTCCTTAGCTTACATGTCATGATGATTTCGATTTTAATTTAAAGTTCAACTTTCAAGAAGTAGGTAACTTACAATAACCTTTGAATTGTATGACATTCTACATATCTAAAGAGCATACATACTACATTACTCTACGAAATAGTACAGAGTACAGATAAGACATTATAGCAAGGAAGGTAAGGCAAATAAGTAATGTACAATGACAATGACACATTAGTACTAAACGTGCAGATAAGTGGTTAGTTAATGACCGTAAATACAACTGTGTCAAGTCAAAACGATGCATTTAAATGTTTATAAATGTATCATACACAAAAGCACTCTATTCGTAAACTTTAGAATTAGATTACTTCACTACTACAGATACAGTCTTATGCTCAAGTTCCATTTCTTTCTTTGGGAAATAATATTATGCACCTACAGCATAAGAACAAATCCTACACTACAAACAATAAATTGTATCCCTGTTTGTTCATGCTGTTTTTGAAGCGTATCGAAATGTAATCTCGATAATCACGCATACAGTTTTGGATGTAGATGGTCATTTCATTCAACCAATTTGTTTCATCGCAATCTAAAATATTTTCTGCTAAAGTTCCCAAAAATAAGGCATGTTTTGGCTATTGATAAAATTTCAGTTCAATCTCAACCTTAATGACCGGATTATAACATTCATTAAATGTTTTTACTTTTCAAACAACACTAAATTATCACTTTTTTCGACACGTTCTACGCTCCACGTTCTACATGTACATCTTGGTAATACACGTAAGTATTATAGAAATGCCAATTGAGTAATCACATGCAGGCTCAATGCAAACTAAAGTTTGTGTGTATAACTAACAGTGAAGCCGTACTACTTACATATAGTATATAGCATGTACCTGAATAAGATATCGAGCCATGCTGTCTAAAGATAAAAGTTTGGGACAGGAAATTGAAAGAAAGCTAGATTTTTAAAGCCGATTTGTGCATTTGTCACACTCTTATCAATTTTAGCATGTTCAATTTGTTAGAGTGAACTTGGTTAAGGTATACATGCATTAGCTTTAGTATTGGCTTACTAAAACTAATGGCTAAAAATTAAAAGTACTCTACGGAAGCACCAACGGAACATAAGCCATTAGTCCTACAATTTTTTAAGTGTGATCATTCAGATAATATTTTTATAATATGTACCTTACACTATGAATGAGTAACGATGAAAGCGGACTTTTATTTCATTATTCATTTGATATTTTCTCGCACACTCAGCAATACATTATGATTTTCAAACAAAGGTATAAATATTTTACCGTTGACGGTAGATAAATAGAAACAAGATCTATCGATTAACTTAAGAGTTGTGTCCGTCTCCAATGATCCTACATGAATCTCAACCTCAATATCATTTGTTACAATATAGATTTATACTGATAGTGATAATTATTACAATAACGGGCTGACGCTTTGGTTTCTAGTCATAGACTCAAACTTAGATTTGCTAGTTACAGAATTACGTAATAATTTACTATACAATCACTTTGCACTGGCTAAATAGTTTTATAGAATAGTTATAATTTTTTTGCATTAATTTTACAGGTTTCATTGCATAATAATATATTGCTTTGTGGGAAATTGTCTTTAGTTAGGAAAGTGCTTTAAAAATTAAACTGCCTGATATAATCACTTGTTTTGGCACTGCGAAGCATTATTGCAATTCGCACTTAATAAAAGTAATATTAGCCTTTGGATTGGTAGTTTTTGTAAGTTTGTATTACCTTTGAATTCCAGCTCAAATAATATTATCATGTCCTATCACTGTGCATGCGTTATTATAAATGTACAAAAACTGAAGGACTTAGCACTAGCGTACATACGAAAGAACTATAATACAGATAATTAGTATATTGTGGACAGAATCTTGAATACGTTAGTTACATAATAATAGTAGTGTGTTTGTAAAATAATATTTAATACACCTGGCTGGAATGTACAATCTCAGAGCTGACGGTGAGTGTCATCTTACTTTTAATACAACAATAATGCTATTACTTTGAAAAACGCAAGTACTTAATGGCAAAATTGATAAAGGGACAACAATTAACTGTATTTACCTTTATGTAAGTATGTTAAATATTATAGTATTACATCTACATCTACACTTCTATAAGTAATCACAAAATTAATGTTCCCCAAGTTTAGTTGCAGTATATATATTGTCTGGATACATTTTCTACTACATAGTAGAAACTTAAACTTGTGAGAAACTAGTTTTTCAGTCACTATTTATGTGTAAACAAAACTTGAGAGTGAAATAGAAATTCATACTGTACTATATAACATAACTGATGAGATACTAAAGCAAAAACGACTTTTTTAATCGCCTTTGAGAATCGCCTTTAGGATGATGAGCTTATTGGTTTTACGTTTTGCGGATATTCGACATAAATAATTGAATCCAGAATCAAACAGATTCAGTGATTTTTTTCAAAGACGATTAACTACCACCGCAAGAAAACACTACAAGGGTAATTACTTTACTGTTATTAGGTACTAGTACGGACAGGGTGCTCGTGGGGTTAATATTTCTCTAACATGAGGTATCATTTTCATTCTTATATTACCTATTAGTAAAATTTAGCGTTAGGACCATTCCACTAGTCTAGATCACACAGGTAAGTACGCAAAATCCTGCCGTGCAGACAAAGGTGGCTTTGTAAACGGACTGAGCCAACCAATTGAAAATCTGCCGAAAACTGCTTGAAGACTTTTCCACTTCGACTTTTTTGTCCATCGAGCTTGCTCCTTTTTAAGTTGTTCTATTCCCTGTTATACGATTATAATATAATAATTAATACTATGTATAGAGGAGCTATTATGGTAATATTAATATATAGAGAATTGTATGAAGTTTTATTATTTACCGTCTCATCATTCCAAATGGCTTGGAGCTGAGTACCGAGCATTACAGCGGTAAAAATTGTGAACAGAAGTGCTTCAAATATTAGGAATATCAAAAAAACGACTGTTGCAGGTGGAGTAAACGCTGAGCATTCTTTCCAATCATGTTGAATGCATATAATGAAGTGGTTTATGCCAAGAAATAAGGCATGGATAGAGATCAATGCAATGTAAAACTGCACAGGCACAATTCACGATTATTCATTTACGGAATTTTCTTTAATTTTAATGTAATAAACAAAAATAAATTATTTTACCGTGAAGAGAACAAAAAATTTCTGGTTATTTTCTCCAACACAGTTATTAACCTACATAAAAATGGAATTAATTCAATTTCTACTTTTATTTTATCTGTAAAATGTTTAGACGAGTTACCCAAGGACAATGGTGGTCCATTTTCTTGATGCATCTTTGACATACTGAACAATGATGGGCCCTTTCAGGCTTGATGCTACAACATTTCTGACACTTATAAATTACTTGCCCCTGTCGAAATCCCATTTGCTGGATCATTTCTTTAGTAGCATTACCTCTTGGGACAGCACCCTAAATAACAGTTGGTTCAAATCACAATTTTTCAGTGCTCATAATGTTACGTATTATAGATAGAATTTTACAGGATCGGTGAACATGGTGCGAAGATGTGAAATTAATGCTAAAAGAGCCATTGTCTGCCAAATTACAGCATTAATATTTCTGTACACCGGGTAAGAACTGGGGAGTAAAATAATGCGCATCACTACAAATTCGGCGTAGAGTACTAAAAACCACGTAAACGCAGCACAAATAACGCCACAAATATCCTGTAATGAGAAAAAGGCATAAAATTAAATAATTTTCATTTAATTTATTTCAAATTCTTCAAATGGACATAAATCTTGAACGTACTCTGACACACCACATGGAATTATTGCAACATTTATTATGAACATCTTTGTCTCTTCGAATATTCAAAGGCTGATGGGTGTAGTCATTGTAGTCGTCATAATGTGACTCATCGTCATCTATTTCACTATCATCGTCAACTTCTATGTGATTTGATAAGCCTGATTGTACATACGGAGGCAACTGGTCTTGAAGCAACTGATTCTGGCTGCCCCCATTACTATATACATATACAGAAATAAGATTCATTAATTTAATACATTAAATTATTGCATATTTAAATGCCTACAATAAAGTGAAGTGAGCGATTAAACAATTCGGATAGTTTATCTCTACCGTATGCGAAATATTCTTTTCCGTGATTTATATTTATTTCTTAAACTTATAATAGCAATAAAAAATTAAGTCCTATCATACCTGGCGGAGCTACTTGGGATCCTCTTAGTAGGCGTATACATATTTGCACTGCTGTAATAATCAGCCTCCATCATCAGCATATTGTTTCGATTTTGATTATTACGTCTTCCTATATAATTTTTCTATATTTTTATCCAATAGTATTACAAATTCTTTTGTCCATTATTCCAATTTCCAAATAAGCTATATCTTTCTTCAAAGACAGCCTCCGTAAAATTGCTTCATTGCTTCTTTACCCATCTTTGCTTCGTCCTAAAAAGATAAAAATACATAATGAGGAAATAAAATACAATCACTAAAATTGGAAGAAAACCCGTTACAACCTCAACAATTGACAATGACAAAATGACAACATACTTACAACATAATACATGTAGAATTGTACTAAACTGTTAAAATGTTAAGCATAATTTTATTTAACTTTTACCTGCATTTTAATCAGCTAGTAGATCCTGATACAAATACATTTGTTCAAGAACCCAAACGCAAACCAAATCCACTCCAAGACCTTGTTAATAGTTCGAGTCTTAACTCTAAAGATGTAAAAAAATATTTTTATAAGTTTACGTCTACAATTAAAACTGCGACTTAAGATTTTGCTAAAGAGGTATTAGTGTTTATTTAGCAACTAGTGTTACACTGATTACACTGCCAGATTAAGATCAAGATCAAACTATTACGTGTAAGTACTCTGTCAATGTGCGTTTTTGATAAAGTACAAGAAAATGAAATGACAAATTGCAAGTAAACAAATTGTAGTATTTAAACCAAGAGAAGTTCTGTAGAAGAAAATCGTAATCTTTTACTATATGGATTAAGCATAAGATAACTTATTTTGAGGAAAATGCATTTTATCAAAAGATTTTAAATACCTGTTTGATGAGTACCTAGGAGTAGTAGCACAGTAACACAGGGTTTAAACTCTCTTGAATTGGACATAGCTTACAAACTTGCTTGCTACTGAACAAATCGACCACGAAACACCTTGCGTTTATTTCCCATTCTTCGCATAGATCTACCGAATAGTTTTCATTCTACCATCTCAACATACCATATCATTACGTAGTAAGAAATAGTAGTACAGTACAGTACCTATACTAGTAAGTAGTAGTACAGGATTCAGATAGAAATAGATGCAATAACTGTGTACGTGAATACAGCTGCTATTTGTAGATCTGCACAGGCAAAACAACCTTAGTCTCTTGTATTCCTTATCAGCACAGTATCATCATCTATGTGCCTACCTGCCGAGCCTAACCAAAGTATTGCTAAATTGCTATGTAAAATAACATCCCAACTTAATAAAGCTTTTAGCATGCTTTAGCATTGGTGCCTTAACCATGCTCCGTGCCTTAACCTAACTCAATTTGTATTCGCATCGTAAAAACCTGCCTATTGTGTTTCGATTCAATAGTTTTTTGCATGTACATTACGATATAGATAATCATGGTCATGGTAAATTCCGTGTTTAGTTATTAAAGTTTCAGCCTCTACATGCATATAAAATTAGAATTTATATAAACGTACAGTTAATCGAATTATTCTGTTGATATTTTTCCGCAATTTCATAACTCATTTATCTTTAAGATAATAATTGTCAGTGAATATGAATAGTACTTACTTACGTTATACTATTGTACCGAATTACAAAAATTGCCTTGATATTTGAAGCTATGATATAAAGCAGAAATTGACTGCATTGCATTGATCTATGTTACAATTAATTTTGCTTTGAAAGAGAAAACAATTGCTAAACACTACAGAATTGCATGATGTAGCGACAGCGATAGGTATTGAGATATCGTAGCGTTGATAAACCTAAAGCTGAGCTAGGGCAGTTGTTGCAAGTAGGGGTACATTATACACCGTAAACGCAGATAAGCTCTATAGTAGATGACTTGTAGTAGTACTTATAATATTTTTATTTTTAGTAAGAACAAGAGCTAATACACACGTTGAAGTTGAAAGGCCTCCTTCGCCACGTGTACATTATACAAGCAAATCCATATCCAAAAGTTATAAGGAGGAGAAAAGTAATAAAAGACACACTCTCATGTTTCTATTATTTCAAATATTTTCTTTTGGTTTGTAAGAATCTTAATACAAGGCTAATTATTAAGAATAAATTGTTCTGTAAATTCTAGGATTTTAAGTCAGATTCAAGTTTTTTGTGGATAAATTCTTTGTTCACATTCACATCAGCTGTTACATTAAAATTTGGTTTGTTTCTTCTTACCGGCTGTTGTTGTGTAGCTGTTGTGGTGCAGGGCAGGTGCAAGTCGACACTTCGATGAAGAAATCTGGATAACTGCTATATACTAAATTACTTTGTCCTCAATTTTGAAAATACAAGTGTGAACTAGCGGTACTGCTTTAGCAAGAAGAGGAACTTCATAAATTCAAAATGCCGGTATTTTTTTTAATTTTTCTTCATTTAGTATTGATTATTCAAAAAAATTTAATTTGTAAAATCACTAATAAAAGCTAATTGAATCTTTTATCACAGCCTCAACCAAAAGGAAAACAAGGCACGAAAGGAGCCAAACAAATTGTAGAAGAAAATGCTACAACATTAGCGTTTTATAGAAACATGATGTTTGGAGCTTTTGGGTTTTATTTCACTTTAATGACGGTGTGGAGCGATGGATACTCTTTCTGGGATATTGTAAGTGGCAGGGCAGGAGCAATGCAATAAAATTATACCATACAATACATCTTTTATTTACAGAAAAACTTTCGAGATTTTTGTTCATAGGACATAAATATCTACCTTTACGTTTTTCTTTGTGTATTGCACGCAGTAATAATTTTTTTGATACAAGCGTCCAAAAAGCCTGTCATAGGCATCTTTCTTTTTTGTTGACCCTATAATAAAATGTCATGCTAAATACTAATATTGGTATTTGCATATAATTATTATATACCTACTTGTGCAATATTTTAACATGTATGAATTGAATTATTCTTCTTTTATTATATTTGACAGTTCTTCTTCATTTTTGCGGCTGCTGTCACTATAGGCTCTTTCCAATTTATGAATTTCATGGCAAAGCCTACTTTTTCTGAAACAGGTCAATTAATAGATAGTGGGAATGACCTCAACATGGAATCAGGCGTTGCTGAGTAAGTTCTCTATTTTCGAAGTTGTAAAAATATAACAAAAATAAACGTTTTTGACATTATTGTTGAAATTATCCCAGTCCGGTAATTTTCAAATTCTGACCGCAGTCAAAAAATCCACCCATTGGTGGATAGTTTTTGCGATTAACCAATAACATAGCCATAGAT
>JABASH010005705.1:0-11654 GCA_019776445.1 Tomocerus maximus | reverse complement strand
GCAAATCGACCACTAACATCTTTCGTTCTCTTTTAAACTAAACTCTTCCATACGTATACCCCTCGCCACATATTTGAATTATGACCAGTTATTGTTGTGCTAATGTTGCAAAGGTTATGTACCGAACATTCTTCCAGTTTAGAATTCTCATTGCAAAAAATAGTAGACAGGACTATGACTTTATCCTACTAATGAAGAACGGCACTGACAGCCTTTCCATTCATACAAAATACCGTTTATGTGAGCATGTTTTATAGTGGGGACTGTTTTCCTCATAATGATCTAATTGTGCAGATTACAAAAATCTAAAAAGGGAATTTCCTTGCAACATACATAAAAGAGCTGTCTCAATGTTTGCACATTTTGTAGGGCTTAATTCTTGTCCTGAGTACTTCAATAATGTTACAAAAACAATGTCAATTGCATAGTCATGAGCCATGATTCATGATACAGCGAGTAAAGGTAATATCTCTATACAAGCAAGGTGGAACGGCTTATAGTAAAAAATGACCAAATGTTACCAACACTCTATGGAAAGATTTGTGTGATGTAACTAAACTGTATGTGAGTCAACATTTGTCAAACTATTAAAATATGGATTGCTAGAAAACCAAATATTATGTGAAGCTATTTTAAGTACAAGTAAATGTTATATTTTTTTGATGAAATAAAGTACCTATAATAACCCAAATATTTAGACTAAAAAGAATAACCACTAAAAATTGTGATAGAAGTGTATGTTACCTAGATAGTGTCATATTAATCAATATTATTTGTCAACTTCTTACCAAAGAGGCATTGCCAATAAAGAATACATACCTACGTACACTAGGTACATATAAATTATAGTTTCGTTTTTGTGGAATATTCAGCCACAACCCAATATTATGTTAATGAAACATGAAACCATTGAGCTATACTTAACTACACGGTGAATTTACAGATTTCAATACACTTGCTCAAATATTGATCGATTACAAATTGAACAAAAACATGTTACCTATACGAAAAACAGATATGAGCCATAAGCCGTGAACAATCATTCAAATCATTTTATTGAGCGTATTACCGGTAAAAACCGATACCTGAAGCTGACACATCCCTACATTAAGTTAACATTACGCAAAACCACAAAAGGCTATATTTTTAGGAATTCGCCAAACTTTGCATAAAAGGGCAGTGATAATGACGATGATCTGGAAGTATAGCATTGTGCAACGAGGGTTGTTTGGAAAAAATAAGCGCAATGAGAGTATTTTTCATAGGATTGATTTGCATAGGAGCCTCCGGTAAGTCATTATCACAAAAATCCGTTATAAAGAGTCAAAATGATAAAATCCAAAACAGTCATTTAAAGCAATACGTAATTCAGCGCAATTTGCAATTAGCTGCCGTGCAGATCAACGTTGACACATCTCAAGCTCCCGATCTCGCAAACTTTGGTGGTCAGGTAAAAAGCGTCCTTACCCAATGGCACTCACGAGTAAGCGATCTTTTGGCGTCTCCAAATTACACACCACCCCAAACCATTCAAGTCACCTTTGATGCAAACTACAACGGGGTAGCTTATGCCTCAGGTGGAAATATTGTCGGCAGTGCCAAATACTACAGAGAACACCAAGATGATCTGGGTTCCATGGTCCACGAGATGGCTCATGTCATTCAACAATATCCCAACGGTTGTCCAGGTTGGCTCACTGAAGGTATTGCAGATTGGGTGCGTTATTACAACTATGAGCCAAACAGGAAACCGGGTAGACCTGGTTCCAGCAACCACTATTCTAATGGCTACGGTGTCACTGCCTACTTTCTTCAGTGAATTGTTTTGGAGTATTTTGAAATCAATTTAAAGTCATTTCCAGTTAGTATGCCGGTATCACTAACAGATTAACTTATGCTTTAGATATATTATTGACGTATCGAACTTTACCCCACATATGGTTTATTGGGCGAATAAAGACTGCCGAGAGGGGAAATACGCCGATACACTTTGGCCAAGGCTCACAGGAAAAACTTTGGACCAACACTGGAGTGAAATGATGAACCGAGGTAAAAGACATTATTATAAAAAACTATCATTTATCGAAAATATTTAGTCTTTGCATGACATCCGACAATTCAAAGGTTGCCCCGAATAAAATACTAAGTTTAATTACGTACGTAAGTTAGTAAAAATATGCTGGTATTGCCAGAATCCCCAAAATTAAGTGAAGAACATTTCCTTTCCTACTTTATCGATATTCCCCTAAATAATCTATGTTCTTGGAGCAACCTCAGTTTACAGTAAATAAATATGTTTTGGGAATTCGGGGATTACGATACGACCTAATTGCTACGAGAAGTTTGAAGCATGAACAAATACATAAATTGATATGTGAGGATAATGTGCAACTGCCGTATGTCTATAAAAATACATAGCAAAGAAGACTTGTGGTTGGGCCTTTAAGACCTACAACAACGAATTGTCAGATCATTATAATGTTATTGTAATTGAAGCAATTTGAATGACTGGTCATTAAAGACAATCTCCAATTCGTTTTCAGGTAAAGGTCCTTTGGTGATCACAGTAGACACGTCCCAAGCTCCTGACTTGAAAAGTTTTGGTGATCGGGTAAAAGCCTCTTTAACAGATTGGTACTCAAGAATCAGTGAGCAGCTCTTGCCTTCGCCAGATTACGATGCTCCGAAAAACATAAACATTTACTTTGACCCAACTTACAAAGGTGTAGCTTATGCCTCAGGAACAAGGATTGTCGGCAGTGTTGACTACTACCGAGGACATCTCGACGATGTTGGATCCATGATACACGAAATGACTCATGTCATTCAACAGTATCCTAGCGGTTGTCCAGGTTGGCTAACTGAAGGTATTGCAGATTGGGTTCGTTACTACAACTATGAGCCCAGTAGGACACCTGGGAAGCCGTCGACTTCTAATAGCTACACAAATGGCTACGGAGTCACTGCTTACTTTCTCCAGTACATTATCGATGTCTCGAGATTCACCCCCAACATGGTGTATTGGGCGAATAAGGATTGCAGAGAAGGAAAGTACGCCGATACTCTGTGGCCTAGACTTACAGGGAAAACTCTGGATCAACACTGGACTAACATGATGAGAGACCGTTAAAGTATATTCAGAAAGACTTAGTTTTAATGGCTGCTCAACTGTAAATTGTTTGAAATTGTATAACAAGCACTGATTAAAATGTTAATATGAATATCTACTTAAGGAAGTAACCGTGTTTTATGAATATATATATATATAAACTATCGCATAAGAGCTATATAGTAGTTTATATATAAATTGTTTTATGTTGGACTTATCTCCAACTGCAATGGTACACATAACCCCAGCTGCAATACAATCAGTTGACACAGATTTTATGAAGTCATATTAATTGTCGCATGTATCTACTACAGACTAGATAGTCATCTCACCTCCTGCCGTGTGGAGTTTATGCTATGAACTCTTATGTCAACAGGTCTTTATGCTTTTCCTTAGTACCCTGAGATTTGAGATTATCTATTTTACTACACCACGTAAGTTATATTAATACTTGGTTATTGGCGTGTGGCTGGAAATGAAAAACTAAGCACTACTTAAGCACTTTTGTGTATGGCACTAGTACCTGAGGTATTCTCCAATAGATTCATTTTGCCTCATAGTCTAAAAAGCAATAACGATATGGTCACTTTTCCACTCTGTATTTATTCCAAGTGTGAAGGAAATAAAGTAAGCCAAAAATGTTGATGCTTCATTAAACAAGCCAGAGACAAAAGAAACTTTGTTGCCAATATCACACTTTTCATCTTCTATACTTATTCTGTTTCTTGCAGTTCTATTTTCTGTCTCAACCTTCTACTTTTCCATGTTTATGTCATGTAAAAAACACAAAAAGAACTTTCAACCCGTGAGCGAATCAGAATTTTATTCAAGTCTAATCCATAATGATGGATCAGTTTCTCTATAAATGCAATTAAAATTTGTAAATTGTAATGTTATGAGATGTTTTATTTCCAGTTATGTGTTGCATGTTGCATCGCTCCATTTGGTAGTTAGCATTATTGCATTGCATCATTATGCCTTGCTAATGGTAAGGAATCTGGAAAAAAATTAATTAATTAAGATTGCTCGAAACAAAAATATTAGCCATTTCCATACACAATGTGCGTTAGTTCATTCTATGAACCAAAAAGTTACGAATATTGAAAGCAAAAGTTTTACCCTTTCTTTGGCAAGGGGAGGGTGTAACTTTGACCCTTTGCAACGTAGTCATTCACCTAATGAATCATATCAGTTATTAGTGTCACCTGACCAAATCATAGCTCACACACAATCACGCAATTGACAATATTGCTCACCTCAACCCATCCATTTCCGAGTTTATCGTCTTCCCTGAGGTTATCATCATCGTAGATTTTGAAGTGAAGGCGCTGTAAAATTAAATCGGAACACATTTGAGCCATTTCCGAAACGTAATTAAAAGTAACAGTAGCGCACTAACGCAGATTCATAATGAAATGTCCGACCTACCTGGTCTTTATTTTTATTCCAGTTGAAAGAAAATGTATCGCCCCAATTGGGGTTGCTACTGCTCGAAACAGTTGTTGATCTGCCTACATCCTTTTCTTTTCCTGTTAATCCTTCAGTGTACGTAATGATAACTGCAAATCATTGAACAAAATGTAGTTTCATTCATCATATTCAATGGCACCAATGCTATTGAATAACATAGGTACTTGTGCAATAAAGAATAATCAATGTCAAAACAAAATCCTGATACATCGGAGAACGTCTTTTCTCTTTGGGGAAAGTTTTACATGAGGAACTACTTAGTAAGTGAAAACAACTTTCTGTCGATGTATGTGCATTGAATACCATAATTTATGTTCATACTAAAACATACCATAGGGATCACTGCTTCCCGAAATGAATCCGACATCGTCCTTTGTTGGAAGATTACTACAGATAGTAATAGAAGGCTATGTAATCCTTGTAATCGCATTTTATTTTTCATCATTTGTTTAAGCAAAATATGGAATTGAACTCGTAGTTGCATTTAGAATTTCAGATGTTTGTGATTTATGTTTTACACAGATTAGACTATAATGACGATAATATAGATGTGTGACGAGTACTGCGTATGCATGTTATAGGAACTACAATATATTACCTTCCGGAAACTTTGAACTTAAGAGTTTGGGTGTCTGGTGTTCCAGCAGGCAGTGGAATTTGGCCAATTGGGACATTGGCTGAAAAAGGAGTGACTGTGTCAACAGACTTGACTATTATATATCTAAATTCAAGCGAAGATATAATTACATTAATAGTGACATAAAATGTTATAAAAATGGCATCAGCTTAAACATCCAAGTATATTTCATTCCAATGTATATAAAAGTTCCCATCGGAAATGATTTTCAAATATTCCATGACTTACCCCTCCTTCTTGTCAAGTTTTGCATTCGTAATTTGTCCTTTGTCCACATAATCTGCTACGTTGACCCAGGCTCTTCCAACAGCTATTTTGGTGATAGGAGAAAAATGGTACAAAGAAGTTATACAGAGCAAGTGCATTATGTGATTATGTGTGTAATATCATTTATTATTATATAAGTAAATGTGTATCTACTACGGCTTACTGTCATCTTCGCGTAGATTATCTTCGTCATAGAGGTAGAATTGCCACGCCTGCAATTAACAACGAAGGTTTATAGAACATGCAAATATTTATATATGATTATGTTATCCCTCATGCAGTCTAAGGTAGATTTATTGTTTCAAGGTATGAGGCTTTTCCAAAGATTTAATTTGGAATCTCATAATAAACACATATAGATGTCTGAAATATGCATACAGGTTTTATTATGAGAGAACTGCTGACTGCAACCCTTAGATTTGTAAAAAAGAAATTATCATTTCTCATTTCACCATTCACTTTAACAATATTTGTGATTTCATCCAAGCAATACAACACGCAATCATGATATAATGGGAGTCGCTGTTGGCCTTGGTGGAAAGGAGTGTAATTATAGTGCCAAAATGGCAACAATTAACTACTAAGTTTGTAGTATCATAATTGCTACAATTTTTCAGGGTTAGCCCCCGATTTCAGTTTAATGGAGGCCCAAGTACCCGAAACGAATCAAATAAGCTACCTAAGAAGACTTCTACTGTGTTAAGAAAAATAGAAAAGTGTTAAAGTAGAATTTTCCGCCCTTTACCTGGTTCTTGCTTCTGTCGAAATCAAATTCGAACACATTTCCCCAGTCTGGGTTTTCTTGGTCAGAAATGGTGTCACTTCGACTGATTTCTTTCTTTGTTTTCCCACCATCCTCACTAGCATACAGTAGGAAGTATGCATCGGTTGTTCCTAAAGGTTTTTATACCAAGTTAGAAGTTATTGCCTATGCCTGTGAATAATAATTTTCCTATTAGGTGTAGTTAGTCGACTCAGTCTTACCCAGTCCGGTGTCCTTATCTGGTAAGTTTCTGAAATAGAAAAGAATTGATGGTCACATAAGGAAAATGATCTAAAAATGAAATTAAAATGGCTAATTAAAATGTTATGTCTCTGCTGTCTGCATACCTTGCCGATACTTTAAACTTTAACTTCTGTTTATTCGCAGGGGCAGAGTGAACAAGAGCTACTGCCAAAAGGCAGAAAATGCCAAGTTTTGCTATCATCGTGTTGTCATGTAGGAGTATGAAACAAGACTGCGAATCTCCTTCGCAGAAGGTGAGTAGTGACCAGCGAGTGAGTAGCAGTCAGTTGCAGGTAGCATACATCAAACCAATATTCATAAGTACATAAGACACCTTTTCTTAGTACCTGTTTATTTTTACAGCTCTACTTGTCTTTCTAAATGTCTATGATGTCAACATTAAATTTGTCTTAAGCAGCATAGAGGCAAGGTGAGGTGGGCAGGTTTAATGGACAAAAAAATGCGAAAACAACTTTCAGCAGGCTTACGTAAGCTTTTATGCTAATTAATGCTAATTTCAAGATCTCTGTGTATCGTGAGACAGAGTCCAAATGGATGGCTACATGTTGTACTGTGTGACTCAGTTATAATATTGTATTTGCATATTAAAACTTTATATATTTGAGAATTGGGGTTTCCGAGAAAATGTTAAACACTGACCAAGGTCTAAAACATAATCAACTCAGTAAGAAAAAGCATGCATTGTTTTTTAATCCAGCCCCATAAAACATAATTGTTTATTACGTGCATAGTGCATGAGTAGAATATCTGGTATTGAGTTCAGTGCAGTGTCAGAGTTGGACTGGCAAAGTGGGAAATCATATCAACTGATTTTATTTGCATGAGATATGAATATGAAATTAGAAAGATTGAGATGCACTGCACGAAAGCACTTGCTCAATATTATTTCTCCGTCTACAATTATTGGTCTACAGCATAATATACGCAACGCATTTATTAACTACACAAACTACAAGCAGCAATTTGTTATTTGCTAGTCTAGCTGGTATTTATGTCTTCAGAAATAATAACATGTAATGCAACTACGTACTGTGGCAATTACTGTTGAAAGGATTTCTAAGCGTGTAGTAGCTGTCACTATAATACAATATTTATGATTGTTTGCAATATGTATGGTCAGTCATAGTCACAATATTACATTACCACTACAAAAGGTTGGAAAAGAGAAAAATATCTAATGACAAACCGTGAAATCGAAAAAAAGTCCCATCCTAATAAAATTGAAAAAACCTCTTGCCCGAAAAATGATAATGCCAGTTACGGACAATAATTTAATTTCAGCATGAAGTTTATGTGGTCATGCTTTGTGCTCATGAATTGTTGAAAAATTCTAGTCCTCGATATTAAAAATTTGCCATTTTTGCCATACCCAAAAAACCATTTTGTACCGCATATGAATATCATGCTGTTACCAAATAATTGATGGTTAAAATATTGTGAAATAGGGTCTACACAAAATAAGTAGTTGTCAATGAGTTTGCACGCATTTGCTTTAATGACACAATATCCATTCTTGCTTCGTTGGAAAAAATGTTAAACATTAAAATTCATTCTTGTCTTCTACGTTTGTTGAAAATTAGTAGGTACGATTTTCATTCTTTTAAATTTGCGTACGCTGATTTGCAATTTAACATTTTTATAAATGTTACTTCGCAAGTTTTGAAATAGCGTCTAGAGTTCTTGACCAATTTTCTTATGTTACACATTTTTAATCCTGGATACATTTATCTACAAAGAATTTAGATTTTTGACTTATTTGTATCTTTTTTAATTTAAGTTTTAAAAACATGACATTTGACTCAATACAGTAATCTATGTAGAAATTAATGATATCGAAAATGTTATAATGTATCCAGGATTACAGGATGTATCCAAGATGTATCCAGGATGTGCTACATATAAGAAAATCGATCAACAATCCTTGACGCTATTTCAAGATTGGCAAAAAAACGCTTGGTCTGTATTTTGAGTCATTTGAGTTTCCTAAATAATTAGTTACTGCCTGTAACATGAATGAATGAATGCCATAAAATGCAAATTGAGTGGTTGAAATAATTGCTTTGCTAAATGATTGCTGAAAGTGAAAATGAACATCACTATTATTACTATATAGTGTTAGGTAAAATAGATATGATCGTTTCGAAGGAAATGGCAAATAACATCTGTGGCGTATGTCCCTCATTTAACTAAGCCAGCCAAGTCTCGTATTTTTACTTGACTGGTTATTTCTAGTAATGAGTAATGAGGATGATTTCAGAATTGTTGTCGCATTTGTTTCATTTGCATAAAGATTTATTTGATTAAGACTTAACACAGGTAATGAACATAACAGCATACAAGACACACTGTGTATTTGTTACTGAATGTGGAAGGTAAATAGGAAAACATTAGGTACATTAAAACTCATTGCCTTGAAATAGTCTATCACAGTGGTACACTATTACTTGTAAGTAAGTATTATTTAGTTAGTGTGGTACAGTACAGGGTTTGTATGTAGGCATTATACAATGCGTATTATTATAAAGTACCAATTATTTGTCAATTTTAATTGCACTTAAAGATATGGATGCTACGATCTAATTTGTGTACTTTAATGGTATCCTAACGTCACGTCGCCACTCCTATGGACTTGAATACATAGTGAACTGACAACTAATTCACCAAACTTTAAGGTAATAAAGGTACAACTAATATCTACACAACCTTGTGGGTTTTAATAAAATATTCTCATATTATCTATCATCAACTCCAATTAATTATCCCATTTGATGCAATTGACGCTTGACGCATATGAAAAAATATCACAGAAAGGGACGAATACAAGATTGATGTTGTGATCTTATAGCTTCCTGGAAAGAAATTTTGAAACGACTTAAATTAATCTACTCCACAGAGAGGCAGCACAGGCTGCTGATTTTTCGCCGAAAGAGATTACTCTAAGCATTAGTAGGAGATTAACTTAATAGCTCACATATATTTGTCATGGAATAACACTGAAATACTTAGCACAACTTTCATTGCGTCGAAAGTGCCAAACTATTGAAAGCATGCCACGCTACATACCATTCTACCAAACTCGAATAATCACAATTTTACATTGATATCTTCGTAATTATACATATTTTAGTATACAACTGCTATGGCTATCGTGTATCTAATAAAAACTTAGCTTACTGTAGTGTTAGATTGGAAGAGGTAGAAGTTGAATACTCAATCAGATCGATCAATTACATCTATATCATGGAACACGTCTTTCTTACTATTGGCAGCTAATATTACTGAAACCCTTTTGTACAATGCCACTACCGAACCGCGGAAGGAAGTTTTTAATCGCTTGACTGCATCTATATACGCACCTAAGTAGATTTAAGAATTATAAAGTGAAGTTGAGTAATTGACTAGGACTATTTAAGTAGCACCTTCGAAATAAGGAAGCGATCGTTGTTTCATTCACAATCAATTATTTTTCAATTCTAATGCTGCATAGCATACTACAAGTTCCTTTTCATTAACAATACGAAACGCAGAAATAAAATTCCTAAAGTCCACCCCCGCTTCTTTCAACTGATACTTTTTGTCTTTTTTCAGCTCGCAATCGTTCTTCCTCCATTTCAGCCATTTTTGCAAATCTTGAATTCACAACAGCTCCAGACTTTATGGCTGCCATCATCTATATAAAAAAACCCGTCAAATTATAATAATTGGTCAATAAAGAACTTGAAACACATACGATAATATTATATGAACCATTCTCTATCAGTACTTTGCAACTCTGCAGCTCAGACTAGGACATGGCAGAATGATAAATTCAAATGACATGCCATATATTATGTCTACATAACATAAATGTTATGTTCATCCAAGTCCATAGTTCATAAAGTTTTCTTTAGCATATGGTACTAGGTCCACATTCAAAGAGTACTTATACGGACCAAGAAAAAATTACTTTGAAAAGTTGAAGAGTCTCGGTTTTGGATTAATAAGGATGTTAATGTCGTTACTAAAGCATAAAATGCTTTGCCTAACAAAAGTTCATAACAATCGTGAAAAGTTAACGTCAGCAGAGACCAAACAACAAAAATATCTTTACATTTCTCCTATAAATGTTGGTTACTAGGTACATGGTCGCAGTCGCATATACATAGTGCCCTTGCAAATTCTTTTTTGACATGAACAAATAGAGGAATGGGACAATGGAAGTCATACGTGATGTGTTTGCTTGTGTTACACTTACGGCTAAGAACTCGTCTATTTCTACTTGACCATTACGGTTTGTATCGATTTCTCGCAGAATATCATGAAGAACATCGCCTGGAATATCCTCTCCTTGTCTCTGCATGAAAAAGTACAATTTCATTACATTTGGCAAGCTTACAAGTTAAGTTTCACACAATAAAAGCAATGTCAAAGGCTATCAAAGCCATAAGCTCTTTGGAGTATAAAACTCATTGCGATTACAGAAGTATATATCACAGTAATTGTATCATCTTTGCATTTCGGGGGATCGATTTGTGCATTTCGCCATCCGAATCTAACTTATCAATTCAAATTCCATCCGGCACTACTGGTGATTGTGGCAGAAATCTCTATACCGTATATCCATCCCGGGACAAAATGTACATTTCGACATCTTTTTTTTACCGAACCACCCCTATGCACCCGACGATATACAAATTCTCGAATGCTTGTTCGAACACAAATTGATCTCCCGCTGCATTACTAGCAACATTTCCTTCAATTTGAAAGTGACCATTAGAATTCCATAATCATTAGTTTAGCAGCAACAAAGTACCTTAAGTCCACGACGTAGATCGCTAATGGAAATAAAGCCTTTTCGTTCTTGATCCAAAGTGTGGAACCTTTTCGTATAAATTTCTTTCTCTTCTTTACTTAAAGTAAGATCCACAGCATCAACTTTACGCTCGTTTAAATAATGACCCATTTCGGCTCGCAAAAAGTTTGTAGCATCCTCATATTGTTTCTGAAAGATTCCAATTTCAAAAACAGTCAATAAAAATCATAGTAAACATACTTAGACAACTTACGCCGTACAAAAGAAGAGAAATCTGTATTGTGAAAACCACGTTTCTAGTACAGGCTCCCTGCTGTGCGTTAATTAGTTTTTATTCCAATTGGGTTCAATT
>JABASH010005704.1:0-11655 GCA_019776445.1 Tomocerus maximus | reverse complement strand
TTTCAATGTATGCTCCGACCATCAAAATGTAGGTACATATGGTACATATAATGTAAGTAAACTACATATTGTCCAAAATTGATCCAAAAGAGGAAAAGATAAAATGGAATTTTTGTTGGAAAGTTTTAGTGACAGTTTTTGTACAGTTAGATTATAATTTTCCTTAGGTACTTCAATTTGTATTTGGTATTCATATTTCATTTAAAGAAAAGTAGGAAACAGAAGAGATATAAAGATTGATTGATGGACTCACATTTATTTGATGCAGATGTAAGTTCTGAATAATCCTCTGATCACAGTTAAAAGATGTCTATCGGAAAATCTTTTGCATTCCACACGCGAGTATATAACATTCATATTACAATATTCATAGTATTCATATTATTGCATAACACGAATACAAAAAGTATGTCATTAATTCATGCATTCCAAGTAAAACATTGAGGGCTGAAATGAGCAGAAAGAGATCTGGAGTGAAGTGCAATTTTAGCAATGTCAACACACAATGCCATGAATTTAGCAAATGGGGATCGATTTTTCGCCTCTACAGAATTAAAACTAAAATAGGCATTTTTACATTTGTATATGTTTAGATAGAAAGGATAATAAACTACTGAATACTACATTTAGGACTAACGTCCAACGCTTAATTTCCTTCTATGTCCTTAAGGGTCTACTTAGTCAGTTTCTATAAACATCCTTTAATGTCTAAGGCTATATAGATTCTTTGCGTGTCAAAGTTTTAAAGTTAACTATAACTGGAAAATATCCCTACTTACTTACTTATACATAAAACATTACAACTAGGGTGCTACATGGATGGAACATGCATAAATCAATATTTTGCCGGAGGTTACAGGGTATTACTATTTATCATACAACAAAATATTTTATTACTATTTTCATTGGATCGATTTGCAAATACAGCATTTTGACTTGTTTATTTACTGCGTGCATTGCATATTCTTGCCATGCATGACTATGACAATGGGAGTAAATTATTATATTACATCAAAAACCGAATTTAACCGATGTTATATGAAATACACTAGTATACACTGTTATGTACCCTGAAATACAGTAAAATTAGGAGAATGACAATTCACAATTACAGTCCACATAGAAGGTAGTTCACATAAACCATTGCATTCTAATATTGCATTGTCATTGAAATACAAAGAAACAAATACCTACATTACTTTTTTATTACAGAACTGAGTCAACCTATAATTTGGCTATGTGTTCAGGAACTAATGAATGAATGAGTTCTCTGAAATGCGACACTGAACGTAAATAGGTAATATTTGTGAAGTGACTATGTATTTATTATTTCATTTATTCTCATTTGTTTATTTTCAGAATATTCATCTTATATTTGTAGTTCATGTAAAGCAGGGAATTTAAAGTAAATGAGATACCCATTTATGGATTTATGGTTTATGCACGAATGTAGTACATGGTAACAATTCAGCTGTTAATGTAAAATGTCCTCATTTAAGAAACTTATTGAATTTTTGTCATGGAAATAACCAAAGAAATTATTGCATTTCAAAAATATCCAGATGTGAAGTCTGGTCTTGGCTGTTAAACTTTCCTGGCGGTAGGTAAGTGTTAAATGTTTAAAATATACTTTTAAAATACACTTATTTAAAGAAATGGAGAAATATCCTATACTGAAAGGATGTATTAAAAATACGGCAGAGAATTTATTGCTTATTTCTGACTGATATTTTAGGCAAGGTGTACAATTATTTGCCGACGGGTGTTACAAGTTTGGGTCTCCCCTGTACAAAGCAAAACGGACACACACGAATTTGTTATTGACTGAACATTTGTAAAGAATCGAGTGCGATGAGTGAGCGAGAATTAATCACTTTGGATATAGTTTGATAGTTTGCACCACATTAGACTCAAAACCACTTACGTAGTACTAACTATAAAATGAGATCTGTTGCTGACTTGTACTTTGCACTGTAGGGAGTAGGGAGCGTGCATCGTGGACTCTCCAGAGTCTTTCATGGAATTGAACACTCAATTTATTGAATTATTTCGTTGAACTTCAGTTGGACAAAAATTAGCATGGGATTAGTAGAGACGTCGAGTTTAAATATTTCAAAACTGAAATTCCTATTTGTACTTCTAATACTTTTGTACATTTTATATGGACTGTACACCCTTAGGTGTTCATCCACATGTTCATCTTGTCCCGTTTCTAAAATACCGACTCACTACCGTCCCATTATCAACTATACAACTTTACCGACAACGTCAACAGGTCTGTTCGCTATTTATGACCGAAATTATTATTTGTGTGCATGTTTCAGTCAGTTTACAATTGAGGAGTAAATAAATGTACTAGCAAGTTTATTATATCAATTTTATTTTAATTTCCACTTCCTAAGAGTTTTATGGCCAAATAAACCACTTTTCTGACAGATATTGAGATGTACTTGATAAAAATACAACGATGCCTCCAAAATTTTAGTTTTAACGAGGTTGAACTTACATTTACTGTTCAAAGTATTCCTTTTCAAAATTTTCGCGTTTAAAAATTAAATTAATAATTACTTTTGCTCAGATAAACTATTTAAAAATGTTTTATCAAGTTGTACAATTGCATTCTATCTGTCAGAAAAGTGGCTTACACACATGACCATAAAAACGGAGGCGTGTATGGAATTTCATAATAAAATTGATACATAAACTTACTAGTACATTTACATGAACTTACAGTACTAACTCCCCAAATGTATAAACTGACTGCAACATAAATATCAAATTTGAGACAAAATATTTTTTTCTCCTAGGCAAAAGAAATGGTGCAGTGACACTGAAAAGAATTTACTCAAATTACAATCTTAGAAATATGGGAATTGCAGAGTCGAATGAAGAATTGGAATTCTTGCTAAATATTCGTAAATTAATTGTATTTTCTGTTCACGAGCTGAACAGACCGCTAAGATTTACTGGCTGTGTCAAATGGTGGGCTAACCCACTGGATTTAATTTCTTACGAAGCACTGACAAAGTCTGACACGCATACACTGCAAGAGATAAAATTTAAAGTTCAGCCTGGAGATATCCGTTTCAAAGTAACCATTAAACAGAAACACGCACCGATTAAAATCACGGATAATGAATTAGAAATTATGGGTCATATGGAGCCCCTGGACGGAATTCCATTTGCAGAGTGCAATGGCACGAAAGAACTCCGTGCGGACATTCTGAAAACTTGTCTTTGTGCCAATAGCAAAGGTGCAGTTGACCTGGAAAAGCAAACTTCGGAACTTCGGGCACAGTGGGATTTGGTGGACAAAGAATTAGTCACATGGCCACCTTCCCTCTCCTTTTCGGTTCCCGACTACATGAACTTCACCGATTATGAATCCTTTCTAACCTCTCCTGGAAAAAACGAAGTCATGCTCAATGGCTTCGACAAAGAATATTGTGGACCGAATGTGAAAATGTTGATAATGATTAGCTCTGCTCCCGGACATTTCAGACAGCGACAAATCATTCGCGAAACTTTTGGCAGTCCTGAATATCTGAAAGGAAAAGGAGTCAAACTCGTCTTTCTCATGGGAATACCGAAAAATCAAACAATAAATGTACATTCCACATTCACTTAATTTAATTATCGAGCGAGATAGCTTTATTTATGAACCCTATTTTGATAAATAACATTTTGGGGGATACCAGCTTGCAGAAACCACAGGTGGAATAGTTGAATACTGGGATAGAACTGTCCCGATTCTCATGTGTGGGTGGGATAATTCATTCTCTGGAGCAAAAAAGGGATTTAGTAGGAAGGTTAGTGTTAGCAGAAATTTCCCATTGTTCCGAATTCCCCTCGCACTTCCAAGGTTTTCGGGTGCGGCAATTGAGAAATACCGAAACCGTGCATAAAACCGGTAACAGGAAAGTACCTCTCCGAGGAAAACACCCCTCCGGGAAACTACCCCTCTGGGAAAGTACCCCTCGGTATGACTCTCAAGTTTTTTGATGCCATCATTTCCAACGTTAGTTAAGGAAAATGATAATGAAAGTGGTAAAGATGACATTGGTCACGTACGGTACCTGAGGTAATAGTAATGCGCAGAGTGGCCCAGCTCTGTTCATAAGTTATTACTAAATTGTACTTTGTTAGACGAAGCATGCCTGCTTGGCTGTTGGCCACTGCGCACGTTACTTAATAATAATGTAATACTACAGATACACATTATTATCAAGTGATTAGTAGTAGACCAATCTGGTCTTTACCATTTTCCATATCACTTATTTTTTCCTTAACTATCGAGTCATATCGAGGGGTTCTTTCCACGGAGGAGTACTTTCGTGTATTCCATAAAATCTTGCACTTCAAGGGACTCGATGGGGACTCGTCAAACTAGGCAGTTTTGCAAAATATTTCAGTCAATATTCTAGGACTGTTGTCAATATTGTCTATAAAAATTTAAAAAACATTTATCGGATTTATCGAAAATACATACCCAATAGCCAGAGCAGCTTTCAACTTTCATTCAAAGTCCATGACCGCGATGCCTATGCAGATGAAAAAGAAATTTCCCAACATCCAGGTCCAATAATTCTTATTTAAAAGAATATTTTTCAATAGAAGAACATGAAAATTCTGAGGCTGTGTGCAAGCTGTTATAATATTGAAATTATGTTTGGGTTTGCAAAACTGATTTTTCGGTTTTCAAAGTTAAAATGTGTTAGTAAAACTGAAAAATATTTGGTAATTGAAACGGACTTTTGAGAAATCTGACTGCATTCCCATTCCCAGTCAGCAAATTTCAAAAGACAACCATAACCATATATAGACTAATTGAAAATATAATATTTTGGTAGCCATTACAGTATCCACAATGTACACACATAAGATCTTTTATGTTCTCTCGGAAAAAGGTTTTTAAAGAAATATTATTTTGGTGTCTGACCATAAAGCAATGGCAAAATTGGCAATATTGGGAATTTATACTGCTGTAACTTGGTAAGGGTCAAGGTCAGACTGCAGTGGTTGCATTTGAATGTGTTTGTTTGTTTGAGTGTCAAATATCTCACACAATTGTCAATCAATCTGGGCGTAATTAGTCTCAAGATTAGCTAACCAGGAGGGTCACAAGGCTCAGACTTGTTACAATTTCGAACCGTAAAGGTCACATTTTGCAGATTTCGAAAACAAATTTTTTTTCGGCGGGATTCATTTAGGATTTAAAAAAATAACTAAAAGTTTTTGCTGGAAAAATGGCGACAATAATCATATTTTAGTTCTTTTCCACCCTTAAACAAAACGAGCCTTCATATTTCGCGCAGGTATCCCTAATACTAATACGTATTATGTCTCAGTCCTCCGAAATCGCGTAATAAATACGGCATTTATCGGTGATACTGTGGTAATTATTGGTCTCATTCGTTTGTTTATTTAAAAGACTTTATTAGTTGTCTACCATGTAAGCGATATTTATCGGCGACGCAACTTGAATATCCACAAAAGTTCTGGCAAAATAGGGTTGCCAATTTTGTTTTTGGTTGCAAACTCTAATTAGAGATTAATAATTGGTAGTAGTATTGATGTCCATATTTATTATGATGAATAATTCGCCAATTTTTGTTTTTTCTATGCAGGAGGAAGTTGCTCAGGAAGCTGGGGACACGAATGATATAATTCAAGCGAACTTCCAGGATTCCTATCACAATTTGACAGTGAGTCATCTTTCAATGTACAAATGGGCCCAACTCACTTGCGAAAAGGGGAAAAGCAAAGGATTTGATGTTCCCAAACATATTCTCAAGGCGGATGACGATTTTTTATTGAATGTTGACCTTGCTCTTAAAGTTGCTCAGAGTAATCCAGACCTCGAATTCATGTAGGGCTCATAATGAATTAAGATTTATCTTACTATATGTTCTCTCTTTCTCCCCAGCTAATTATAACTATTATTCGCAGAGGGTGCATTTTCTGCGGGACAAAAGCAGTTCGGAATGTGAATTACATGTATAAATACTACACTCCCCGCTATATGCACATCTCGGGCTCCTACGCAGGCTACTTGAGTGGGGTGGTTTATCTGCTGCGGACGGATGTCATTCCTCGGCTGCTTCACATGTCCATTACAACTCCAATCGTCCATATGGATGATGCTTATGTCAGTGGAATTCTCCTCAGACAACTCAAAATTTACCCCCACAACTCACCTTTAATTACTTACGGAAGATCGGAACCCGATTCTTGTCTGACTAAAAAGATGGTGAGAATACTCATAAGAACATTAGCGACAAAGACTTCCGAAAAAGAATATCGATACCTTTGACATGTCAAATCAACTAAATTCAAAATAATTCATTTTGTTATGAATTCACTTCAAAATCTAAATTGCTCATTTCCCCTATTCATTTAAATCCAAAATCGTTTATTGACCAAATTCGTTCAAGTCCAAATTAATTTCTTACCCGAATTTCAAATGATTGTAGATTTAATAAATCACTGCGGTTAATAAATGATATTGAATTTAAGTAAATTTGAAAGGAGCAAGTTGGCTTTCAAGAGAGTTATCATCTAAAAATTTCTGGATGTAAATTCTTATCGCAGATTACAGATTTACTTGTATTGTCATATTTTCTTAAAAATAAGTCTCCATGAAATTGAAATAACATTTTGTGTTTCAGGTGAGCTCTTATGTCCTTAACCCTGATGACATGACAGTACAATGGAAGAAATTTATTGAACCAGCTCCACCAAATTGCTCCTTGGATAATTTGCAGTTAAAGATTCCTGACATGGACCTTGTAAATAGACGAAGTTGCTTTTTTGACTGATGCATTTCAGATTTTCAGTGATAAATATGTATATTTGTAAGAAGTTAAAAGTTTTATTTTATTAATTGTGAAATATTGTGCTTTAAAATGATTAAGGGTGTGTGGTGATTATATTTGCGGTAAAGTTGCCATTTTCAATATGTAATGTTAGTTATCCAGTAAATGTTTATTCTTGTGTGGTGCTGGAATTTGTATTTTGAATAAAATCTTGCAAACTTGCTGTTTCGCTGCAAATTACTATATCTGCAGATAATTGTCAAATAATCAGATCACCTGTAATCACATTATTAATGGCTAATATACATACCAATTGGGAAAATGCATGTGGCCCAGATTGGCTATCCTGGTTCTTCCTTTCAATAATGCACTCTAAATATAAACATCGTTATAATGCGTAATTGAGACATTTTACAATAAGAATACTTAAAATAGATGGAAGGGGCAATTTTTAATTTTAAAATGCCTGCATTGGTATTTGGTGTGTTTTCTCTTTCAATCCCCATTCGACCTCTGTCTGGACGGTTATGTAATATTTATAATAAAAATATCCTACTATATGGAATGTTAATTTGAAATTGTCGTTTGTGAAATTGAGTATAAAGCTTGTATCACACTACAAACACATATTATCTTGGGACAGTTGACTGCTTTTGCTTAGCTTAGTTGCTGGATGCAGGAGTCCATTGTCACTGTCACTTGTGTGGGGTTTTTACAAAATGAGGCAGTTAAGGCTTAAAACATAGCCTAATCCTTATATATAAAATGCTAAGGAGTACTGAATGAGCATGCGTATGTAAGTATTTATTTCATCAGATTTGTGTCAATACGCAGGCGCTAGGAAGTGTGTAGCTGTGGGTTCCATGTTCCATTCTTTCTAAAACCTTTGTTCTGTGCTCTGTTATTTCATAAATTGGCAACACCGGTCGCCAGCCATTAGTGAGCCCTTCTTTATAGTTGTTGAAGCGGATTTATCCAAGGTGATGGTGTCTATTAACTTTTGATCTTCACAGTCCTAAGTCCGAATTCGAAATATTGAAGTTGACGAGGAAAGCAAAGCTGATTTGGCGGAACTTTCGGTTTATTGTGGTATCAAAAGACAGAAAAGGTCTTAACTTTTCGCAAGAAAACAATAAAAATGTCTGACAGGGAAGAAGTTGGTCCAGGACGGGAAAATGATGATTCACCCCCAAGAGAAGTCGATGCAGGAAATGATGAAATTAGCGGAACAGAAAGGGACGTGTCTGACAGAATTGAGTTCGCCGGGCCCTCAACTTCTTCTGGGAATCGCACTGGACAACAATTACCAAATTGGGGTATGCACTCTAAATATATATAATATTAATTGTATTTTAAAATTTAATGTCTGTAATTGTTTAGCGAAAAATCAAACCAGTCCACATAGACAAATAAAATTAAATAATCCCGTATGATATTCATAGCATAATATACCTATAGCTTACGTATACAACTACTGGGAATTGCGGAAGATAATTCGCAAATGATACCCTAGGAAATTGTTGCAACTCCTCGTCTTATCTGATATCTAATTAATGTCATTGTAAGTGTAATTATATTAGCAAATCTTTAAAATAGTTCTTTTTTTGCAGATACTGTCGACGAAATGATAGATTTACTACTGCTCCCACGTATTGATGCACTAAATAGTAATGCCAATTCGTCATTCCAGCCGACTACCAAAATGGTGGAACTTAAATGTGAACCTGAAACTGGAGTATTTGCATATCATGTGGAGTTCAATCCCGATGTGAAGAATGTCCGCTTCCGTAAATTACTGATGGGAGAGTTGAAACAGAGAGAGATCGTGGAAAAGGCCACATTGTTCAGCGGTTCGATTTTATTTGCACCCAAAAAGCTACCTACTGAGGTAAACAACTATAACAATTTATTTATTCTAATTATTGATATTCTAATTATATTATAAATCAAGTTATTATTATATTATTATTTGTATTCCATGATAGGTGGTTGAGGCTACTGTTGCGCACCCCGAATTGCCGGGTCAAATGACCACTTGCACTTTAACATTTCTGGGGGAAAGGAACATTCAGGAACGCGTGGCTGCGTACAGTGCTGTGTTCCGCTTATTGCTTGAAGTATTTTCAAGTGGACAATTGGTTGAGTTGATTCTTCAGCCGCAGATTCCCCGGGGCAGGTAAAACGATTAGCAATGAAGAATTATTATGACGCAATTATTATGAAGTTAAAATAAAATCTATATATCAGAACCCTAAGTTTTATTCATAAAGCTTATTTTAATTGTAATGCAGATTGGATATTTGGGCCGGATTGTCCGTAAAGTGCGTTCTGCAAGATGGAAAATTCTTTCTTCGAATCGACTCTTCGAACGAGATGCTCAGAAAAGAGACAGCGTATGATATTTAGTAAGTAACTACAGTTGCGACGTTGAAAAATACGATTTAGCAAATTTTTAATTGAAATTGTTTAATGAAAGATTTTTAATAAAAACTTTATTAATGTTTGTTTTGTAGCTCGATTTGGAAAGCCTCAGAGCTTCCAAACTGGCGAACGATATTTGCAGAATCTGTGTTAGGTCAATATGTTGATCTTGATTATCAAACTGATAAGGGTCGATGTAAAGTGTGTGCTGTATTCTGGGGCTATAACCCAACGTACAAGTTTCAACGGGGATCAAACTTGATGTGTCATCGTCCTGGCTTTGAAAACTTCTGTCACAACTACAATAATCATGTAAGGCGACTTTTCTATTTATAATTCCCATTCTTAAGTAGTTTTATATATTGTTAATTCTATTTTATTTTATATTTTATTCTTTAGATATCTTTGGAGGAGTATTTCAAGGAGAAGTATAATTTGGAGATTCAGAATGTGGATCAACCGTTACTGGCTGCAAGAGTCCCCTCACAGAATTCGAATCCATCCGACAAGGAATTTCTTCTTCTAGTTCCAAAATTCTGCACTATGTCTACACTTTTAAGTTCAAATCCCTTTCATCCACTCGGAATCTCTACTAACAGACAAATCCAGTGGGATATGCGTGAATATACCCGAATGGATGTCGCCCAAAGACAGGAGTTGACCGAGTGGTGGTTCAAGCATTTAATTGGTAAAAATATTTTCATTTCTTTCTTTTATTGGCATTGTGTAGGTTTTAACATTATTTTGAGTATCTGAATGTGTATTTTTATTTTTGAAATTTAGAGAGCGAATTGGCAGTCCAATTTTTAAAAGATTGGGGACTCAGCACCGTTAACACGGATTCCGGTTAATTCTAAACTGCCGACGTATAAATATTATCACCCGCCCTACGTTATTGCTATTTAATATATTTGTCATTTGATATTCAATAATTCTGATGTCTACTATTAATACTAATTATAAATAATAATTATATCACTAATTAATTGTGTTTGGGTTTAGGTGGAATCGGTAGCAACCTTACAAAATAAAATAAATTATTAATACTAATTAGATAAATACTTCCTGATCAATTAAAAATATTTACGTTGTATAAAATCAATATAATTCAGATTAGCACTTATTGGCGGGATATCCCTATCTTCACGTGAATGAACCGACTGAAGTAGAGTTATGGGTCTCTGTATTGTGTATAATATAATATACTATGTAATATTTCTATTTCCATGGACTGAAATCATGTATTTACAACATAAATCTTAAGCTAGATCAGAGTACCTAAGTAGTGTAGACTTAATAGTAATAGATATATAAGAGGATAATTATTTGAATAGTTATAATTTTAATAGAACATGCAGTAATAAATAAATATCTGAGACACAAATGATACATATATGATTTTTCCTAATTTTATGACTAATTTTAAATTTTATGTTAATTTGGAAATTTTAATAGTCAGGGGAATAGGAAATTTGGAGCGGTAGCATTAATGGCAATTTGGTTATATTATGCGAAGCTGATTTAATTGGCCTGATGATCTTATACATTTCGCCTCGTAACTTTATTTTTCAGTATTCCTACTACTTATCATACATTGATTCTTTATTGTGGTGAGTATAGTTTCGCATATTCCCATTTCCCACCCCATTTTGTCGGACAACTGGGAAATAGAGCGGAGGAAGATATTTTCGCCCAAGTAAGTATAAGTTCGTATAAGTCCCAAGATATTTTAGCACCTCCTTCCATCATTCAGTTCGACATCGCAAAGATCAACACAAGTCAGTCGTTTCAAGTCAAAAATGAGTGCGGTGGAACCCAACTGATTGGATTATATCCCTCCATATTTCGTGTTTGCAAAATAATCGGGTAAACAATCGCCGACTGCTTTGTATTCGCATACACCACTATTTGGGTCTTGCAAATATTACGCTTGAAATTTGTTCGACAATTGAACCCAGAAGTCACAAACGCCATATAAGTACAATTAGCATGGTTTTTCTTATCAGAACTGAAATATTATTGAACCTGCGTCCCGTATCGATGGACAGTACCACAACTTCCGGAAATTGATGGACCGGTAAGTGGTGTTGTTACTGGGCCAGTGTACTTGCAACCAACTGTGACATCAGATTAATCACATAAGTCACTACAATGGCATTCCTGCAATCATGGAAAATATTCTTTAAATCTAAAGACAAAATAAAATAAGTTATTGTGTATACGGACCGACGGACGGATAGACTGTGCAGTTCTATAAGCTCTCTTCCTCGGGAGAGCTAATAAAATAACATCCGAGGAAAAGGAGATTTCTACAAAAAATTCAAATGCGCTTGTTTCGATATGCTGTACATAAGCTAAATAATATTATGAGAAAATATTATGGGAAGAAAACCTTGGGCTTGATTAACAATAACAATTA
>JABASH010005703.1:0-11656 GCA_019776445.1 Tomocerus maximus | reverse complement strand
AAAATATGACAACTTTTTATTCCCCACGGGGGATGTGCTATTGCTGTTCTACGCATCGACCAGGCAGCCTTAAGAGACAAGAGTGAAAACTTCAAAGGTAACATTATTTCTGGTTTCAAAACTTTCCTAACAACATTAAGGCATTAATCAGAACTTTCAAGAGAGAAATTACATTTCATATCTATATAGCTTCTGAAATATTAAGGCTGAAATCCGAAATAAAATACATTTGATGCTTTGAAAACTTTCATGTGAAAAGTAAACATGGAATGACTACGGAATTAGAGAAATAATTTTAGAGCATAATGCATCTATTTGTATCTCGAGGACTTGGATTCATATATGAACCAACTGGACATTTCCACTCCCTCGCAAAATCATCAGAATTTCTTAAGGAGCCGAGGACTCTAAATTTTGCTGGAGTATGGATGGAAGCCTCTAATTCATCATACAGCCACTCCTTCGACCCCGAGACGCACCACATCTTTAAAATAAAAGAAATAATTGCATACAATAGAATACCTAACAATAATAATAAAATGAATATTACATTCGCAAAGCTGACAAAGAAGAGTTGTGCAGGAGTGAAAATCTCCAGTCCAGGTAATTGTTGTCTGCTGCTGTGAATTTTTTTCAAAGTATTTTTAAAAGCTCGAAAAGATTCCACCAATCCTAAATGGTCGGCAAAATTTTCTGAACGAGTGCGGAAACCATCGACTTTAGATTTAGGGCCCGCTTCTGGAACATCAAAACTAGAAAAATGGTCAACAAGACATTGCTCAAGGTCTTCAAGATCCTTTGCGAGTTCCAATTTAATCCAACTGTCAAGATTTAAGCTATGCGTAATTTCATGGCCAATTATCGATCCAATTCCTTGCAATTCAAGAAATAGTGCAATTTAGACGTATGTATACGATAAATCGATAGGGTATGACAGTAAACTAAGGCAATACCTCCGTAGTTCAAAAATATTGGGGCTCCTCTTCTGTAAAATGGAGGCTGGAGTATTCCCACTGGAAAATCTAAAACGAATGTGCAATTAGCATTGATGGTAAGGAATATCTCAAGAAAATACATTGTAAGAATGAGAATTGTAATTTGTAACTAACTGATTGAATTCCGAGCCGTATCATAATAGGCATATGCCTCCCCGATAAAAGTCCAGTATGATCCTCCCCAACTAAAATACAACACATTTATGTCATTGTATTAACATGGATTACATAAATACTAGATTTTTCGAACTATATCATCAATTTTAAAGGATCTGTTATGTGAAGACATATGTTTGTGCCTTACCAATCATTATCAAATGGTTGTCTAAGTCTTTTCAAGCCTTTATCAAATATCCAGTTGCTAACTTGAATATATTTTTGTAGATATGTTACTTCTGTTTCTCCAACGTCCATTGTCAACTAAGCACATCAAATGATAATAATAATATTAAGACTAGTAATAGTAAAACTCGAAGTTAAACTGTTTTAGAAGGGATTTTTACATCTGAATAGAACTCTTTGACTGCTGTTCGATTGGTGAGCATTTCCGGGAAACCAATACAGTTTTTCAGGTTGTGCAACCTTCTAGCTGTAGTCATCTTCAAAAATTCGGGTAACATCTTTGACCTTTCCAGTATTTCCTCTGTAGATGATTTTAAGGATTGTGCTATTGTGTGAACCTATAGGACATCGACAGAACTATCATTTTCATACAAAATGGTAACAACTACAATAAATTATTGTAATTGCACCCTTAAAATATTAAAGCAAAGTATAATTCAAATGCCACCGTTTACAAAAACTATCTAGCATTTGTAAATCCCTTTAAAGGAAAGCAGGGGATATGAATATAATATTAAAATTGAGTTACAAAATGTTATTTAAGTACTTCTCTCTTTATAGAGGGATCAAAATTTCCGTGTATGTATTCCAATCCTATGATTGTTCCAAACTTTTCATTTACTAGCCCTGAACAGGTCGTTTCCCTAAAAAACATATAATGGATTAAATGAACCTGAAAGTGAAATTATGGTCCTGTAGCGGATGTTTTCTTATACATGGTCTACCTGATAGGAGAGCCTCGAACTCCGTAAATTTTCTTATTATATTCAAAAATGTAATTTCTCATGGCGGCAGTAGTTCCTGTAGCAAATTTAGCAACTACTCTCCAAATCAAATAGTTGGCTAAAGTTTCTTTGGAAGTTTGATTCATTAGTTTGGCCAATCCAATAAAATAGTTACTCTCCTGTACGATAACTTGTTCGTCAAATTCAATATTAACCCCGCTTGAGATGAACACTTGATCCAGAAACAATTTCCAGTTAATCTACAAGTCAAACAAACGTACATAACTAAGCAAATACTATATGCAGATTCAGGAAATGGGCTTTCAGAAACCAATTAATATATTAAACCTTGTTGGTTGCATTCTCAGAAGCATAAGAATCAGTATCTTCTTGCAAAACATATAGCTTGACATAAGTTTTATGCTGATTAAATCTGTTGTCTTCGTCAAAGGAAATCATTGCAATACTGGATTCAAATTCAATAATCTCATCTGCAACTTTCTTAAAGTATTGCAAGTCTTCTTCGGTTACAGACTGATTCCCTCCTCCTTGTTTATTTGCTTTTGCTAATTCTTTTGCACAACTAACAATAAGCGTTCGGTACGCTTCAATGTGCCGAGAATGTTTTTTCATATCAACTAAGTACTCTCGAGATAGGAATAATGATGGCTGAGTTAACTAATTAGAAAGAATAGAATAATAAGAATCGCTTTTCATGACTCTCTCCATTAAGAATTGCTAATTATGTGAATTACATACAAAAATTACAGACGATGATATTTGAGCTATATTTTGTTTGATGTCTACTCCAATGATTGTCGGGTTAGAAAGTTTTTGCAACTCTGCTATGGTTTTGATCCAATCGAAATTCTCAGAGTCCCAATTCCCATTGAAGAAAATTGGCCATCCACCATGTAGCACTAAGATATCAAGTAAGGGTTCTAATCCAACTTTCTCCAATTGCTCTGCGTAAGTACATAGTAAAGCATTCATTTTAATCGATGAAATATAATGGTTTATGACACTTTATCAATTGTCTCTTTCTATTCCTTACCCAAATTGATACAGTTAGCAAAGAATGATTTTGCGTAACGGAGAGCCTTGCTATCTTTCTCAGATATTGGGGATTTTAAAATAGCTGCACAAAAATATTAATTTCAGGAAATCGCAATTACTAAATTTTAGTTTTATATGATTATATAATTAAATGACAAATACCTTTAGTAACTTTTGTCACTTTGTCATTGATTGTATTGAACTGATCACTGGAAATTGAAGAGTTTGCATAAGGATTATTGGTAATCCAATTTCCGCAGGAAAATGTGTAAAAATCCTCACATGGATTCACAGAGAAGTCCATTGACTCCAGTAGAGTAACAGCTGCAGTAAATAATTAATGATGAAAATATTGTATTTAAATGAGACGCTTAAAATTGCAACTTTCTCTTTTCCAATACTAACACTGTATAAAACTTTCACCAGAACTTTCACCTGCACGCTACCTCAATGCGATGCCGCATGCCGGTGAAGTCAAAACCTTTTTTTTTTAAATCTTAATTTATAATGAGCACATACATGATTGAAGACAAGGTGTGGTGAAACATGTTTTGTTTTCCACAATTTTCATATTCTTAAGTAGTTGCACATTCGTAGTATCATTCATCTGTGACATTTCAATAATGGCTTTAACTTTTCTCAGGAGAACCGGTTGCTTCTTTCCCATTGCTTCACTGTCATATTTATAATGCTCTATGTTTAAGTAGACAATTATGCATCCGATCGTTGAGATGACAAAGAGGATCCCTGCGGCACTTCCAATACAAATGACCATATTTCTTGCCAATTTGTTATTGATGGGTCTGCGATTTATTATTGCATGGTCGGGCTTATTGTCTAATTCCCTGGAGGAAACAAAAATCCACAATGGAAGAGACTTTCAGTTTGAGATTGTTTTCAAATGTGTATTTTAGATTCTTATGATATGGTAAATAAAGAAATCGCTTACTCCATCTCAGCGAAATCCAACGTTTGCTCTACTGTCAAAGTCATAGAAATGGATTGTGTACAGCTCCAGCTGTAATCGATCATATCCTACATTGATTGATATTGAATTTGCTGGCTAGCACCCATTATATTGTATTTTCAGATATTTCCTTTGTAGTAATTTCCATATAGATTGATGACCCTTTCCTGGATTTTTTTTCTGAGGTCAAGACGAATAAATTCTGGAAGCATTATCAAAATATTAAATTCTTCCCATAATATGCGATTAATAAATTGTTATTATTATTAACAGCTTAATAGAATGTAAATTGTAGGTACCTGTCAATTAACCGATTATCTAACACGTCCACAGATTATGAAGACATGGTTCTTATTCAAGTTGTAAGTACATTCAAATATTGAGAAAACTGTTCATGTACTAATTAAATATTAATATTAATCACGAAAAAATTCAAATTTATTAGCAGGAAATCGTTCAACACATTATAAATACCACTCATGCCTGTAACATCAGCATTTTACATGGAATTTTCTCAGATGCGGTTCAACACTAAATGAGAGAATTTAATCAGAATAAAGGGAAAAGGCCGGAAGAATGTAATTTTGTGAGTTAACTCGCAAATTGATATTACTTGGAGGGGCCATATAGAGATATATATCACACTTGTTGAACCGAATTGCACTAACTATACATTACATGCTGTATGTAATGGGTACCTATCACAATGACATTATACCGACTCCAGTATAAAATTGGAATGGCTATAGGTGAATAGGTGCACCTAAGTACTACAGATATAATAACTACTGCAGAGACCCAAAAGCCATGGGTTTCATTTCAATTTCAAGAACAGTCGAGGATGTCACTTTTTATTCCGTACAAATGTATAGCTTCGAAAAGAGATGTAGAGTGAAAGGAATCGAAAGTGGTACGGAGAAAGCAGCTCTTGAAATTAGATCTGCCTCAACTCTGCTTATTCTTACTTACATTAGTAGAAGGTAATATAGTAACAGAAAATTTATCAACGGAATAAGTCGGAGTTTGAGTTGCTGGTTGCTGCGCTGATGATGAGAAATTGAATTTTTCTGTCGCACTGAATGGATAGTAGTTTCGCATCTAACTCTTTTAAAATTGGATACTCGAAAACTGACAAGTTAGGATGAATATTTTCCAGATAGGTTGTTCCTCACATCACAACGACAACACAACTCTCGATAACACTACGCTATATCGATCTTTCCATTCTCGCCCGGCTCCGCTCACTCTACAGAATTCAATTCTGAAACTACTCCGCTATATATCCATAGAATATATGCGTGCTGAATATTAGAGAAAGCTTTCCAACTGGATTCCCTTTCTCTGTTTTCCACTTTCGACAACCCACCCCAACCGACTCAAATTCTCGTTCCTTATACCGGGAGAACTACAGTTCGGCACGTATTCCTCGTCCAACTATAGTATCACTGTGACACTATATCTACACAACTCCCACACACACCGCAGAATCCACTTAATGGGTGAATGAGAAATGCATCTACTTAGGCACGTAGCATTTCTGCCAATTCAGCGAATTAATATTACTTACTTATAAAAGCATTAATTAATTACATTTGCACCTGTCCTTTTATGGTACACACTAAGTACTTGGATGAATTACTTGGCATATGAAAAGTTCTCATTGTATAGAAATTGTATCTGTATGTATTTATATACAGTACTAATATGGTACACACAAATCAATACAATTTGCATACAATTTGCTAACAAAAAATGAGACTTCAGTGATTAAGGCTTGTGGCTTAAAGTTAAGTATAGCCGAGTTATCAATTTTAACGGAAGCAATTCTTAGAATATAGATAAGGAGCTATCATCGGAGTTCCATTTAAACTGAATGTTGGTATCGAGTTGGTCTGACGATGTGCAAAGAGGAGAATATTACTACGAGAACAGACTGCAACTGCACTGAAAAAGAGCACGATTTGGAGAAATCGTAGTGTAGATATCGTAAGGAGAAGAGGAAACAGATAGAAGAGTGAGATAAGATCAAGAGTGTAAGAAGGTCACAAGCGAAGAAAATGAAGTTAAAGTTTTTCGCACAAAATGGAAAGTTATACAATGTTCATTATTTATTTCACACCCATTTTTGCACCCTTGTAAAGCATAATAATGAAGCAAACACTTCCCGAGACAATTTCTTAGCTAACAATGCATTGAAGATTGTAGTATACGATTTGAATACATACATTTTAGTTACTGGACTTGCTAAATACAGAATATTGAGATAATTAATTGACTTTGTGGGATACATGGCTGGGGTGGGGTTATTGTTATTACACACAGATCATTATACTTTTACCTAATAAACACAAACTTATGAATGGTATAGATATTCTATTTTTCTGGTATAAATAGATTGTTTATATTATTATTATGTATAATAATAACTAGATTGCTAACATGAAAAAGCTCCATATCGAAATGGGTCGCAAGTCGCAAATTGTATTATTACGTATGTATAGGTACATAGAATAGAATTCAATTGTGTAACCCTTATTGTGCGGGACAAAATCCATATAGGACGCATTTACTTTGTAGAGAAGAGAGTAACACAGATTGGTATGCACTTTACAGGAGTTTCGGATCTATACATTATACTTACATTTCTAAAGAGTTAAAAATACATTTATATATATTGTTTACGACACAATAGCATAATATCATCGTAATCTACTTGTGCCACTAATAACGTTCTTTACAATTCTTTGCACACAACCAGTATTGTGGTATTGCAAGTATTGGTGAAAGTTACATTATATTTTATGTACCTTTTCCCATGCACGTTTTTGCCATACCTTTATTTCCTTATTTTTTTCATTACACAACAAGTGATAATTCACTAATCTACGATTACTGCTTAGGACTAATACGTCCTAAGCAAAAGCGTCCAATGTTGACTAAAAGATTAATCTATCTGTTTTTGTCAGTTTTTAGAGAACTATTACGAAAATATGAACAAAATATTATTTATAAACGTTCGTATTGAGATGATATTTTGAATGGAGAAGCAATTTCAAAGGTATAGTATATAAAAAAGGTTGTGAACTTAATATCTTGAATTGCTTAATATTACAATTCTATATTAAACTATACCATAGTAGGGCCACCACCAGTACTAGTAAGACAGAGATCATTGTTTTTGAAGTAGACATACATGGCAATGGTGGAATACATGAAATCAAATATTTTCACGTGGTACAGGTAATTTTCACAATTTTGTCAAATATAGAACCATATTGTATATTCAATACAATATGGTTCAATGGTTTACAAATTCCTTCAATGATATAATATATTTGAGGTAGATAACAATCAAGTTGCACTCTCCATCCTAATGTGATAATCAAAAATAGTACAATAACCTAAGCTTAAAATAAAGCATTTCATTTTCATTAGTATTTAATTCTACACATGAAGCATTTTAATTTCTTAGCATTCTCCGATTACATAATTAAGGCTGCCTGGACGATACAGTACGCATGCGCGTAGTCATTTTACTATAGGGTAGTATAGGCAAACGCCGAACATTGATAACTGATAACCCCATTTTGGGATTTCCGAAAACCGATTTCAAAACGTTAAAAAAAAGAGCATAAAGTTCTAAATAGCCAGTCGTGGCCTTGTTTTTATTTTTTCAAACAACAGAAACAACAATAAAATGCTTTTGTCAATTTCGCATGTATTTCTCTCCAAAAAAATATTTAATTTTTAAAAATCTAGATACTTTTTGGGAAAAAGGGCCACGACTGACTAAGTGGAAACATGTGGTACTCGTTTTAAAAAATATGACAAGTTTCTATTCCCCAAGGGGGATGAGTTATCAATTATAAATGTTCTGCGCATCGACCAGGCAGCCTTAACTTAGCAATAATTGAGAATACGAACCGGTACAGCGGTACATAGCTTGAACAAGACAATTTTTATTGGAAACAGATAGATGTAAGCTCTTTGCTGCCTCTAATACTCCCATGAATGATACTCCCATGAATGACAAAATTGTCCGTGGTAGAGGTAAACCAATCAACTAGAGGGGATAGCCCTTACAACATCTATCTATTTAGTAATGTTTAGACAATACTCGGCTACACAATTAGAAAATATTAATATATTATTCATACATAATAATAACGTACTTACGCTGGTTAAAATACGGTCAGCGTTGGTTTTTTAATAGTAGAGTACCCTTATTGTACTCCTGTTAAAGATGATTTTACATCTCATGTAGTGTAATGACTTTTGTTAAGATAGTGTTAAAGATTACAGTACGTTTTATAGCAATTATGTATTGACACGCATGGTCTGTAGTTTTAAATCTGTGTCACTATAATGTTTAGCATAGAATCTGTACAACTGTAGACATTATTATGTAGAATACGTCAACTAATATTAATACGAAATTAATTAAACATTATTTCCATTAACATTGTTGAAGTTGGAGGTTTGTAGTATTACCAGAATTATTTGTTTCGTTTAGAAAAATTTTGCTTCCAGATATGCAAAACTTTTGCAGAGGAAATTTTATCGGTATTAAGGAGAAAATAGACAATTACATACATGGCTCAATATTGATAGGGATTGATCTAATTTAGATGGTAATAATTTTTGGACTACCGAGAATTATAGCTGTCTCCAATGTAATAACTATCCCCTTTGATAGTATTATATTAAAAGTTGGTTTCACAATTCGTATTTAAATTAAACAAAGGAATTTGGAGTTACAAAACCAAATCAAAAAGGTTGAAATGGAAGCTAGATGAAAATCTCAGAGAGATGAATAATCCCTTTTCGTGATTGTTTTCTAAGAGGTATAATATAATATCATATCTAATTACATCAGTAGCTACCTAAGAGGTTTAGTTAATTGGTTTTTAAGTCATAACACATAATTCCCACTTTACGTATATTAGAAACGGAAAACCCAAAGAAAAATAAAAGCTTTAGCAATAAATGTGACTAGAACTGTTTCTATTTCATAAAACATTTTCAGAGTTAAAAATAAAATATCGATTTTGTTAGAAAGCCTTCCTACACGGACTATGGACTATAAGGTAACAGTAGCTATAAATTTTAACTCCGTAGAACCAAACAAGACTGAGATTTTGGGCAAGCACTTGTTGAAAGTGTAGGAAAGTTTTTTGTTTAGAATCTGGTAGTAACTATAAGTGCATGAAATTTTCTCTCTGCAAGGTTTTGTGAATCGTGACTACGAATACTGGCTGTTGGTAATGTAATGATTCACAAGTGCTGTCGTATCCAAAATAGTTCTACATATCAGTAGTAACATTCGAACTAAATATTCAGATTTAGATCGCTGGGACGCTGTACTGATAAGTCTTCAACACTAATAGGACATTTGTAGAGATTTTCATCTTTTGTTCATGTATAACACTTGAAGAACTTTTGAGGAGATACGATTTGTTACTCAACAAATCTCTCTTTTTGACATCTAAAATTAAAGAAGAAAATTAAACACAGAACAGTTTCATTCAATTCCAATATTCTCTACAAAAGAACTTTTCGTTTTAAAGTTAATTTTTACAACTCTGACTGACCTTTTATTACATTATTCCCCTTCTTGTGATATTCATTTTCTCGGGATAACTTACTCCCAGCCAATTTAAAACGAGTTGATTGAAGTGATATTTTATTCATCCGTATACCATTAGGTTTCAAGTTTTTCACAACGTTCTGTCCATATTTGGTCATGCGACGATTCTTGTTAATAATTATAATCAGTCGTCCTATGATTTGGTCTGCACTACAGTTACTCGAGATTACTTCTTCAATAGACAAATCATTTAACAGCTGCAGATATGCAATAGTAGATTTACGATAACATTACTGCTTCAAATGTTTCATTAAATATCAATTTTTGAATATTTCAAAACATTTTCATATGGGAAAAATTCAAAATAATCACCTTTTCAGTATTTACAAAATTATCCAAACGAGGTTGGCCATTACAGAATTTCTGGGTTTCAGTATCGTCTGTATCACTTAGTACATATCCGTGAAGAAGCTTTTGCCTTTCCTTGATATTATCTGCAAACATATTAAAAAGATTTTTCCGTTCAGTATCCCAACAGTAAACTATAGAGATAAACTATAATATATTGAATTTCAAATAAAAAATGCCATAACATTATTTGCATTACAGATGAATAAAAGTACCTGCAATGTATTTACGCTTCATTTCTCGCCTCTGGTTTCCTCGCATTGGTTTGCTACCTGTTTCTGTAATAAAATATAACACTAATGTAAATAATTCGATTGTCTGGTATATGTAGGTATCAAAATAATAAGCGTTCGGATAAACCCATTTTCTGAATACAAGTTTAACTTGGTAGTAAGTTGACATAAATTATACTAGAAAAAAGTACATTTTTGCATTACTTTTATCAGAAATATAAAACGCGAGTATAAGTTACTGTGTTAGCAAAATTCATATGACAATAGAATATAGATGACAATGGAATATTGTCGAAAGCTTTGAAGATTATTTCAATAAACTATATCCTTTAACCGTGGAAAATTCATCAATTTATTATGGAAGGCTGGAAGAATCTCAAATATTTAAAATTCATATCAAATTGCAATAATCTGTAGAGTGGAATAATAATCATTAATCTAATCATAGTAGTACTAGTAGTACATACATACAATCTGCATAAAGAAATGTTCTTTAGCCTCTCTCTATAATCGTATACTCTATATAGCTATAGTAATTTTAATTATAGCTTCCAATAGTTTCAATGCAAACTTAAATGTATGAATCTGGTATACACAGATTCTAAAAACAGTTCCAGTGTTCCAGATGTATATCAAACAAGAAATAATTTGTTGCACAAGTTTGTTCAAAGAAAGAAATAAAGGAACTGTTCTCGTACATCATTAGCATGTACTCGGTCGGTTACAATATGGTTACAATAGTTAATATAGTTAGTTGCTGAAGTATTTGATGGATAATATGTAACAAAATTGGTTTCTTACAATTTCAACCATTATATTTTACAAAGAAATTGGAGCATCGCCAGATTTCATGATTCTATTTTTAGCTACCATTATAATATGTTGAGAAAAAGATCCTGTACTGGTACTAGAATAAAATAATAATTGTCTTTGCGACTACTTAATTAGTATGAGAGTGATTGAAAAGTGGAGACCTTCAAGACAATTATTTTTATCGTCTCCTGCGAATGTGACCAACAGTTCTGCCGCAAAACGTTCTGAAGTTCCTGACTCCCCTGCCAATAATAGACCGGTTCTTTGGTCGTTCTGCATTCTCTTCATTTGTTCCGGGATGAAGTCTTGTGTGAAAGAAGGCGATAAGACGACGCCAATAGTTATTCCTAATAGCAAAAGACAGCCGACCTCCGGTCCGCGAGTTATTTCCGGCTCCGCGATGTATTTTCTCCTCATCTTGATGCATTAAGAAGTGAATTCTCTACTTCCCAGTCCTTTCCGTTCTACAAATTTATAATTATGGAAGGTAATTATTCAGAAGTCAGGACTAATTTAAAACCACTCCATTA
>JABASH010005702.1:0-11656 GCA_019776445.1 Tomocerus maximus | reverse complement strand
TTCATTGTGCAACATTTTCGATATTATTGGCAGAAGTGTATTTTGATAGTCATCTGAGACTTTCAAAACGTATGCACCAAAGCCTTAAGAAATGGTTTATCATCTCTTTTGTGTAAGCTGCCATGTGTCTGTACTGTTGGTCCATCTATCTATCGGAGTTTTTGACTGAAGTAACGCTTTTGACTGAAGTAACGTTTATGAATCCCATCTTCGGATTGTGAAACTTGAGGTCAACAAAACGTAAGTGTTTTCAAAATGGTCCTAATCGAGCACACCCCTGTCTGGGGAAGTGGAGTAACATTAGTTTTATACGTCGTAGGAAATCATGAAATAGCTCAGTCAGAAGTTTTTGGCATTTGTTCATGGTGGACACAGTAACTTTAGTTTTATCCAAATCCTCAAAACGCATCCCACACTGTTTTTACAACGATAAGTGTCGTCGTAGCTTTCGAATTAAGGAAGTTACAACACCCAAATTTTCTGTGTTTCGTGTAGTGGTCAATGCAGATTAGGACTACTGAGTTCGTAAATGGCCCCCTGACTGGAGGAGGCGTTCAAAAACTGAAAATCTAACTTTAGTTCTATTAATCGTAGAAAGTCGTGAGATAGCTTCAAACGCTTACAAGTCAGTGGCTCGTCCATGTGAAAAATTATCGACACATTTTCGAAATACATCGTTTAACGCAGCAAAATTAAATATTCCATTTACAATGGATTATCATTTGTTTAAGTTATGCTGTTTAATTATAATTACCTACTTACATCAATGTGCAACAGTATATTTCTGGCCTCTGGTCAGTTGGTCCTGGCCATCAGGACTGCGGGCGTGACTGCATGCTCATTCATTTTTATTTACAATTAGTTTAACAGTTGGATGTTGGATTCATCAATCTTGTAAAAATTGTCATGTCCTTGTTTCTACTATTTAGACCAAGATCATGTCTATGAAACATTTCGAACAAAATAAAGATATTATAACAATGCCGTTAGCCGTGTAAGCTTGCTACATTTGTTTACAGACTACAGTCAACTCAACACGTAGAGTTTTATGAGTGAGCACAAAGTAATTAACGCGTCTCAGCCCACTGCCCTTTACGTGTCCCAGGGTAAATTAAATGGTAAACGCTTAAAGGCTCTCGGCATACGTTAATGGCATAATAAATACATTTTATGATATAATACTATATAAGAAAATGAGGAGTCTATGATTAGACGAGGGACTCGCGAGTGAATCCATCCTAAGAGAGGACAGTTGCTATTTGAACAAATAACCTAAGTGTAGCCCTGTAGGCATAACGCAAAACGAAATATGAAGTTGGATCTTATAATGTGAAATAATTAGTAGTTAGCGCTCCTTCTACTAAAGGGCGGATATGCAATGTTGTGATTGTGGCTATAGCTGTATAATTCTACCAATTTGAAATAACTCCTGTTTTTTCGCTTGTAGCAGGACTGTGTAATCAAATCAAGACAAGTTAGCATCAGTAAATAACGAAGTGTAACATAATTGAAGTAAATTACTAAATTCTACTAATTCCCACTTAATTGAATTACAAGATGAATTAATGTGCATAAAATTTAATTGAATGAAACCGTCAATCGCAGGAAAATGAAATGAGGACATTGAGCTACATTTAAAGAGACAAATCTCTGGCATGGTTCAAAAACCATCTTACAATAAATTTTCCTGTAGTTATTGATATTTTAAGCTAAAACCAATCATAGTAGCTTAAGTTTAAGAATTATTATGAATGTTAAGTAGCAGATGAACGTTTGTACTAGTCATTCTAGTATTTTAGGTTTTTTTTGTATATTGAATTCCTAAAGATTCATCACAATATTTGGAAGCTACAATTTTTCTAGGGAACAATCATTAATAAGTTTCATGAAAAAATGCACTACATCAAATAATGAATTAGAAATAATATTTTCAAGACCACCAGCTGCCAAAGAGAAGAAAAAAAGTTCTAGATGTGTTCAAAAGAATATAATGGGTAATTTAGTCGAATATTAAATGCGATTACATATCTGATCTTTTTTAGGTAGAATGAGTAGTCAGTAATTTTGTAGTAGTAATAATAGTTAATGAGTAGTCAGTAATTTTGTAGTAGTAATAGTAGTGCCGTTGGCTGTTGTGGCGTGTCTTGTCAACGTCCTGGACTGGATAGTCATTAAGTAGAAACTCGCCGAAATAAACAATTACTACAGTGACTGCCTAAATCTATTTTCTCCCCGCGTAGTATAGACAGAGATTCATATGTAGCAGTGACTTGGTATTGCAATTCTCATTTAAACACATGAACCATATAATTCCTCTTCGTTCTTTATGTAATAGATTACATGAAATATAGCTTGAGTCTTGAGCACACTAGATTTTCTCTAAAGTAGTTCAACTCACTTCAGTTCAGATCAGTTCGATGCAATTCAATTGAGCAGCTAAGCCATTATCATGTGGAAACTTTCCCAGCTCCCTCCCGTATACAATCTCTCTCGACCAATATCTGCAAAAGGTTCTTTTGCACACATTTATATTCAAAAGGGACTACCAACGTGGCAACGCACGTCGACCGAGCACTCCTCCATAGCCCAACATAACAGGTAGGAAGGAGGAATTTTAGAAACTTCTATTTATCAGATGCTCTCCTGATAAAAGATAAATGATTGCCTATACTCCTCTTCTAAAAAACTCTCCTCAGCTTTATCTGCACTCCGCATTCACCTCCACTAACATCTATGTATATTTTCAAGACAAATAGCCCTTCATACCAAATCATAAACCTATTACTATGCTTTTTCTACAGTTTTACTATGCATCCTCTTTGTTCCCTACTGGTGAAGCACTGATGACAAAAGGTGGAAAATAGCGCGATAGTTTGTTTTTCAAACTCCACAAATATACTTTTCTCATTTCACTATCCTTTGAATCCTTTCCACATTTCTCTATTCTCTGCCAGTTCAAGAAATCATTGTCTTATGAGTGATGTAGAAAATCTTTATTTTAATATCTATCTATCGAAGTAACTGAAAACCTCGGGGGTATCCTTAAATACGAATCATGTTTCCGCAGCACAATTGTCAGCAATGCTAGGACCACAGTTCGTCAATGAATTACTACAGTGTAGTCGTTCAAGTTAGCTATCTTGAATAGGCTTGTTTGGAAATGTGTTCCAAAAAGTTTGCTCCTTGTCGCTGTCCCCACAAAAAGGAATGTCCGAATGTTTATGCAGGCAGGCATGATACAAAATAGAGGAATTTACATGTGAATTCGGACTGGTACCAATGAATATTTGGTCATAATTATGGTTATAAATGGTCGGCCATGCATCTGGATGTCAGCAGCTGGTCTGGGACCGAAATAGATAGCCAAATTCATCTCAGGACCGATAATGATTGCAGTGATAATTTGATTCAGTAACGGCCGAATTTTAAGCCGCACTGTTTTCGAACGCATTTAATTTTTTCACCGTTAGTTGACTAACTTTCTCCTCTATGCTCCGTCATTATACAACTGTGCTAGAACTATAATTGCACATGGTACAATAAAAGTCGAATTGAAAACTTAAGGGTTCCATTTAGAATTTTGCATTCGGGATAAATTATAATAAGGTATAATTCTTATCATTCAAAAAATAAGTTATTACAGAAATATTTTAGTTAGCTGTACTTTCAAACTTCAATGCTTATCTTTTCAAGCTACTTCTATTTAGTAGTAAAAGCTTGTAAGTAACTATGTAAGTGCATATACCTTGTACGAAGAAAATTGGACAAAAGAACAGGTGCTGTTAAAACGTAAGCAGTGTTTACTGTCCTATCAAACCATCAACTGTTGTCTATCATAGGTAAGTATATTATTATTACAATAATGTGAAAACAATGCTTTTAGGTTGTTATTTCACTTTACATTACTTACAGTTACATTTCCCTTTTTACCCAACAATAAGAACCTTATCTAAACTAGACACTTTTCTCTGGATTTTCGTCGAAAAGTTGATAGTCAATAAGAACGAACTGATACCAGAAGTTTCCTTATAGCGTAGTGAAAACAAAAGAGATACTATTGGTTTTCAATTTTCCCATGAACCAAGACTAATCGACTGATTGAACCACTTCCGAAAACTTGTCGCTTTGTTTCATTCAAGGCTGTGGAGAAAGGAAACAGTCATTAGCCTACGTATCCCGCATGGAAGAGCTGTAGGTCCCAATTGCTATAGTCTATTTTGGTGTAGGGTGTCGAATTTGTCATTTATTGTCGCTGAATTCAACTATATCCTGCTGTAAAAGGAAGAATGTACATTCTATAGCCTGGAAGAACAAAGGATTTTCTCCTTTCAGACTTAAAGAGCAGGTATGATACCCAGAAACAATACTTATTAATTTAGGCAAATGGTAATGTTGGCTGTAAAGACGTTTATGAGTGTAAATGTGGTAGGCCCACTTATCTCCCAGCCCACTCCCACGACAAACTGTGTTACCTATCTCAAATGAAAATCTCGGTAAAAGAAACAATACAGCCAAGAGATATGCCGCGATAGTTTTCATTTTCAAGTCAAATGTACCATTCCCATTTTTGCCAAAAACCTATTTTAGGACGAAAGTGATTTCACATTCAATCTTTTCATTTTCTGACCAATGTAAAATGTCCACGAATGGTAGTTGTAATAATTATTAAAGTCACTAGAGGATGCATTAATGGATTACCTATTAATGGACTTGCGTTACCTACCTGGATTTTCATTTAAAATAAGGCAATGGACCAAGTAGGTACTAGGGAAATGACGCAGTGCGAGCCTGCTACATATACATACTTAGATGTAGTAATAATCCTGGTTGCATTTTATATATTATGCATAAATGAGTAAACCATAACCATAACCATACTTGAGGGACTGATTCACTAAGGTATATTGTGTTAGAATGCACACATGTAAAATAGTTATGTNGTTAGAATGCACACATGTAAAATAGTTATGTAATGACAAAGGAAACGTGCTTCGGAAATCTCTTTGGAGAATCATAAGGCAGATATACATTGTTTCCCAAATCACCAACAACAGGCTAAACACATTTTGGAATAAGTAGATATTGTCTGCGAAGGTATTCATCTAAAGGTGCTCAGAACATGATGTTTGTAGCCACATAAATGCTTGCTATTATGTACTTATGTACATGCAATAATGGCTACTTTGTTAGCCTTGTTACTGATATTATATCTCTGGATTGGTGCGCAGTACACTTAAGTACTTGTACTCCTATTCCACTGTCAACTTTTAAAGCTGTATAACTAGCTCTGTAAGGTCTGTACTCTGTTACTATCATTTATTGCTACACATAGATGTACAATAATAATGAGCATGCATGAATTCTGTGTGTTGTGCAAGTATTTGCATACACAAGTACTACAAAGCAATACAAAGAGTGCGCAAATTTGCATCATTTATTACCTACCCTATGCATGTAGCTAACCATAATGTATGCAGAGAATGTGGCCGATTGTAAAACCACCAAAAAAGCAGGATATGGGACACCTTATCTATACAATCAAAAAAGTTATCTTTTTGTTGGTGAAATGAACGTATAGAGACTAAAATCGTGGCAAGGAAATCGAAGTTACTAATAAGGGCCTTGAAAGTCCTAGCCCCTAGAGAGTACATAATTTGACCAGAGGACTTATGCCGTAATTATGCCCTAAGTAATCACCAGACCACTCAATTCTCATCATTAAGAGCTCGATTTAAACGGTATGGAGTAGCTGACCGTCAGTTTTTCAGACACTGTCTTTGGACAATTATTATTGTTGGGGTTTGGGATAAAATTTTGCTTCTTTTTCACAACCCATATATTTCAAATGCCAAACAGGAATAATAATTTGATAAATGAATTACAGATCTTGCGTATTACGGATCTTGAGTATTATATTCTGTAGTGAGTAAAGTACAATTTGCCAGTGTAGGACCCCTTGCTGCAACTGGAAATTTGTGAAAGCTCCTTTGCACGTGCTTTCATCCAGTGGAATTCGCAGGTAAAATAGATGCGTACTACCGTTGGTTTTCATTTGGCGATGTCAGATCCCATAAATTCCTGTAGCTTGCTTTTACTTACTCGCTGTTGTAAAGAGAGTGGGGAAAGCTAGATAGTATAGGTAGATAGTTTCGCTAAGGAATTGTTCCCACGTGACGGGCTGAAATCGTCGTGCTGTTCCTAAGGAATAGCATAGGATTTCTTGGTCTGGACTGTTGTCAAATATTTAAAATAAGATATGAATGCATGTTAAAATATGTAGTTTGGCATTCTGTGTCTCCTTATTTTTAGGGGGAAAGCATAAAGTATGTCCAGGATATGCAGTGTACACCTAAGAAAGAGATTCTTGGATTTTGCTGTAAATCCCGAATTCTCCAGGGAGATACTAGTGGAGTCCTTGGATTGTATGCATATATATAGTAAATACATAAATATATGTATATGAGTGGATACACTATGATGATGCTGTATTGTTCTCATATGTCTTATTTGTGAAGAATGCACATCTAACCGGAGTGCACTGTGTACTAGTCCCTACTAGTGTGTAGTGAGTATTTACATATGGTCCTATTACTACATGCATTGTGCCGTGTAGTAAGTACTAGATGGTATGGTAAGAAATACTGGAGCAGTAAAGTGAAATTCAGAACATCGGCTCGCACTACTATTTACAAGTAGTAGAATCTCTTTATCTCATCGTCGGACGTAGCCTATGTTATGCTAAGTATGCAAGTAGTAGTCTTGTGTATAAGCATTCTCTTAGGTTTTAATGTATAGTTATACTAAAAGAGTATATAGAGATATACTATAAAGATAGGAAGCAAGGCGAGACTACAAAGTATGCAAAATGGGGGAAAGACATAAAAGTGAAGATGCTTTAAAGTCTGCCGTCCTCCGCTGGAAATTCAGTTTCTTTCTCTGTCCTTTTATATTATATTGCATTACATTGTGCAGTATTACATTACACGGTCGATAGGTAAGTAAAGTCGTTACGTGTAGGTATATGTACATACGATACAGATGCACAACAGATAGAATCGCCATAAAAATACCTACATAACTAAATAAATAGCAACGTACCTCCTCGGAAGACAAAATACAATGTATTTTTAACAAGACAAGACGTCTACACTATTTGGAGTGTACCCATTCTCCAGATTGTTAGCATTAGAGTATAAGAATGGTGGTGTAAAAGGGCGGAAGCACAGAAAATATTTATTACCATCTCATCATGAATAGATAAGGAAGGGCCGAGTGTGTGTAAAAGGAGCAGTTGCCACAAAAAGAAGATTTAGGTAGATTCTATTGTGTAAAATGTCCCTTTGACTCTATCACAACACTTTGCACGAAAGAAAAAAATCTTTTTAACTGTGCACATCTTATTTTCTAGTGGTGCAGTGTGTCCTCGTAAAACTACCACAAGATAACCTACCTGTTAAACAGGTGCACATTGCAGAAACTAAGAAAGCCTAGGAGCTACGTAGTAGTACTACTGAAGTTATGTAGGTAGTTATCAAAGTTGTGTTGAATGGACAGAGATAGCGTGCCGGTTTTAGTGTAAATGATTCACAAACCACAAGACTGAAATGAATGGTATAGGAGAGGCATGTCCACAATTGAATGATAGATCCCAATGAATAATGTGTTATTCACCAAATGTGTTTTTTGTAAGATTGAAAGGAAGGATTATGCATTTAGGGTTGAAGCTGAAGGAATTGCGGATTGAAGAGTAGTGTAACTTTTTGTATATGAGTAGGCGCACTTACAATACAATTCTTTATAATGTGTGTGTAATAACTGTAGATATATGCCGAATGTGTGTGTATTTGTATATAAGGAGTGATCTACGTCTACAGATAGAAATATAGTATATTCTTACCCGTCTCATGACACGTAGAGAGAATGATGAGGTTTTCATCTTGCCCCTTTTTTGTGCTCTCTTCTTCTTTTTGTGAATGAATGGGTAGATGAAAATAGTTGAATCAAGTGAAAGTCAAGTCTTTTTACGTTTATATATGTGTACGTAGGTACGAGTTTTTTGCTCGTCTTCACGTTACGTTAAGTTCCTTGGTGTCTTTGACAAGAGAGGTAGAGGGATTGAATGTTCAAGTTCAACTCTCTCCTTCTGGTTTATGAAAAAGTGTGGGGACTGTTTTCTTTCGTTCCGGTCGACGTGCTCTGTACTAGATTTGGGAAAGATGAGGAATTACTCACAGAGAAAACTGGTGGAAGGAGCAACAGTATGGACTCCTTTGACTTAGGCAGAAGAATGGAACGTGGGCTTTGTTGATGTTTTTGTTGCGGCCGAGTCAAGTCGAGTCAAGAAAACTCCAAGCACTTGGCGTAGTAGTAGTCGTAGTAAGAATCTTTGTTTTGCTTATAAGAGAGATAATCTCCGTGAATATTATATGTAGGAGACGGATGATATGGAAATGGACGAATGACAGAGGACAGTAGTATTCACACAACAGTAGAGAAGAGATGTGTGCGAGGAGTTACTAGTAGAGGATCTTTATGGGAGCTGACATGAGTAACCGACAACGAGAATCTATGAGTTCGTCTCCTTTTCCTTACCAAAAGCTTCCCTCGCTCCACTCTATACTCTTCTTTCTTTTCCTTCCTCTACTTTCACTACTAGAATGTTGTATTTGTAGTAGGATGACGATGGGCAAGGGGAATAGTGGATATAGTACTTAGAGTTAGAGAGAGAGAGATAGTCGTGGCAAAGGAACTTCCAAAATACACGGACGCTCATTTACGCAAGTCCCGGCTTTTCTCTGGCCCTGGCTTTCTAAGGTTCTTCCACAGACTACTATTATTGTGTATGTACTACTACTACTAATATGTAGTTGTAGCAGCAAGGAGTTGTATGCACCTAAGTAATATCAACGTATTGTACTTGCATTGCTCCAGTACTCTAATAACACTATGAAATGAACTACTATCCTACTAGCTTACTACATTGTCTCTCTGTACTACGGCACAAATGTACTTTCCAGACTAAAACAACAAAACATAACACCAATTTCTTTTTTATTTGCCTTTTCCTCTGCTTTCTCTTCTTTGCCGAAGGCTATCATAAGCTGGAACAAGAAATAACAAAAGTCAAAAGTAACGACGCTAGGCCAAGACCAAGACAGGGACAGGTCACAACACAACCATCAAAAACATTCTACGAACGATAAAAAACACAATATAAATCAGTCTTGTCCGGATCCAAGTTTTCTAGTAGGATCTGGAAATCTCGGGGAGAAAGGGCTACAATAGAAAGTCCTGGAGAAAAGCGCAAACTTACTTATGGATACAGGGAGATCCAGATCAAGGTACAAATAAAGGATAAGTTGTGAATAGCCATCAAAGAGACATTGACAAATAGACATTTTACTTTCTCTCCGACCTTTCTCTCTGCAGAGAGTGTGGAGAAAGGAGAGTGAAAGGTCGTCAAAGAACGGTCTGACGTTGCAAATTGTAATAAGGGATTCTCCTATCTCCTCAGATGTATCGCTAATGTGAAGAACGTTGTTTTCTACTACATTCCATTTTCATCTCGTGTACCTTGATGTATATATAAATACAAGAAGGACATTGATTCCTAGTCCATTTACGTTCAAAGCCAACTTTTCCAAGGGATTTCCAAGCACAATAGTCTGAGACGTGGCGATTGCCTTAGCCAGTCGAGAAAAGTCAAGTCACGCCAAGGCTCCAGTTCAGTTTGAAAAGTTTCATAGTGCCGATGCGAACCGAGCTGAACCGATGTTGTTGAATCTGGAGACTCTCTCACATCCCATCACATCGTCCTATCGTTGGAACATTCTGTACGATACTACACTCCAAGATATCTGCTAGGGAATCTAAAGGAGTCCAGTCAAGGCTACTTCCAGGCAAAAGGGACGTATGTACGTCTATGGGCTCTGACTGGTGCATAAGACACTTTTATAAGATTCTTCTGTAGTGCATTCTGTTGTAGTTGAGCACATGCACTTCTATACTAGCTCTTTAGGTTGATGAAAGTGAAACTCCATTACTTCTGCTATGTATTAGTGTATATTGTGCACAGCTTGGTTGCTGAGCTTGATTTTACCAGTCTTAGTATCACCCACACGATACAGATGTGAGTTGATTTGAGTATTTGTAGTTCCGGATTTGGGTAGCCAAGTCAAGTGAAGGAGACTCAGCCACCGACTCCGCCGTCCGTATCCAATGTATAGTTTTCTTCCAATGTCTCTGTGTACATGAAAGTGAAACCAAAGGGATGCAAACCAAATGGCATCGCATGACATCGTGCGCCATGCATGCGAGGAATATAGGTTAGTAACAGCAAGGCTTTGTATCCCCCACTATAGGAATATTATTCTAGACGTATACCTACACATATCCAGCCATCACTTTAAGTCGGGAACTTCCTAGCTTTTACTTACCTCTATTATTCTACTAGGATCTCAACTTTTACTCATACTTACACCATTGCACTGAACCTGGTTCCTTTTTGTCGGATTTCTTTCGGCAGAGCTAAAGGATTCCATTCTGAAAAACTACTACTCATACTATACTAGTTATATTCGCAGAAACTCTTATTCCTGGACTTATATATTTGTTGATAGCATTGCTTGACTTCCAGTCTTCTTATGTTGCGTTCCTTGCTTTTGCTTAGGTTTCCCTGTCTACTCCAGTTTACTATGAGACTATCAACTTGCCCGCATCATAAGAACTTTGAGACACTCTGGGGAAAGCTAAAAGTCACCTCATCCACAATATTCCTGTAAAGTAACACTTCACTTGAATCCTAAGAATGACACTACGTTCAGTTGACAACATTTCCTACCATTCCCTTTCTTCATAACCAACCTTTCTAAAAGTAGATTTCCTATATATCTAGAGCATGATACAACTTAAACTACTACTATACTACCACCCAAACTATCAAGACACCAAAATTGACAGAGACAGGAATTTGCGCTGTGCACAACACAACACGATACACCTTTGGGCAAAGACAAAGTTACAAGTGTTGTCGAGACTTTTCTATGTTCCTAGTCCCTGTTCCCGTTTCTTTACCTTCCGATTTCATAACGGCTGATTTTCTTTTTCTTTCCTCTCACTTTCTCCCTTCCAAACCCCAATTTCATCCATCACTAAACTTATTGCGCAAAACAAAAGCTCAATAAACTTTCACAGTCTAATCTGGGAATCATGCCGAATTTAAATATTTTCAAGCTATACCAACATTTTCTTTGGTCCCAACTTTTCTCTTCACTGCAATAAAGGCCTGAGAAGAAAACTACACTGGCGGTAGTTTTCCGACAATAAATTATTAATCTTGTGGCTAAAACACTTTACGTGTACAGTCATAACATTAAGAATTAAAGATACTTCTTTTCTCAGGTATGTGAGTTGCTATTTGCCATTTTGCGAGGACATTCCTTAACTAGAGACTTGTTTTTATTTTTTCTTGCACTACTATTATTTTGGCCTTTCTTTGATGGTAAAATGTTGTTTTGACTTATTGAAGCATAAAGCTTCTATTGTAATCTAGTGTACTCTAGTATAAAATAACAATAAATAACGAACACAATATTTGCACAGCTTATTTTTGTACCTTTGCAGAAATGCAAATAGAAGAGTATGATTTGATATATAT
>JABASH010005701.1:0-11657 GCA_019776445.1 Tomocerus maximus | reverse complement strand
AATTAATGCTTCATTAGTGTTTTTATAGCAGAAAATTAAAGATATCTCTGGAAGTAAAATGGCTGCACTTCATTGGTTTTCTGCTATTTAGTGTAATATGAAGGAAATACGTAAACTTGGCCCTGGAAATTAACAGCATGATTTACAGTAAATATCAAGTCATCAATTTGTAATTAGAGCCTATCTCCATGTCAAACGAATGTAGAACATTTTCTCTCTTGCTTCCTCATCCATGTTGATGTCTATCTCATGTGTCATATACCTGCACAATAATTAAGTATCCCGTGTCAGTCCAGATTTCGAACTGTTCCTAATTTAATTTTTATTATGACTTGTTAATGCATATCTCTGTAGACTTTAATTTGTCGCTTTGTTTACATGGTTGCCTTTAATGAGGCAACTAGCAAGCGAATTGCAAATACATTAATCTAGTTTCTTGATGAAGGATGACGTCATTGCATCCAACCATAAACAATGTTTAATTAAAGTAATAAGACAGTATAGAGGAAATGCCGTTGTGTGCACTTTTATGTATCAGTGTGTCATGGAAAGTCCTTGTCTTACAATATAGCGACGAGGTGTACACGGACATGAAAGAACATGTTGTTCATAGTTAGCAACCGTCCAACCGAAGTGGGAATCTGCACATGGCAGAACTAGCCATGTGCATTGAAGCAAGAGGAAAAACTGGAGGAGTAGATGAGGGAGAAAAATATCCTATTGTGAGTCTTTTCACAGTTAGTGCCTAATTAGTCAAGTTGGAAAATGAGAGCAGGTGCCGTGCGGAATGTGTCCGCGTTTTCTCTTTCCTTCACCTCCATGCTAACTTTCACTCTGAGACCATATACCTTCCTTCCCACTTTCACTCTCCTATACTCAAGGTAACACTGTTCTCTACTCTTCTGTTGTACCGTACTGTTGTCCTCGACAAACTTTGGCTTAATGAACTAAATTTACACATAAAATATTAGACGAACTAATAAACATGCAAACTCCAATTTGGCTAAATTTTGTATGCAAATACTGGGGAGATAATTCCAAAGGTGACTAAGAAATCTTGTCGTGTCTTGCTTGTGAAAGACGAATGCAAACAGTTGTATAATGACAAGAATTTATGTATGTCACATACACATACGGTATGAGTTCACATTTTATGTCAAATTTTAGTAAAAGATTAAAATGTAATTACAACGCAAACAACATGGTGTTTGATTTTACTGGTTTCAAGCTGATACTATTTAAAAACCTTATTGGGTATTAGACTATTAACAGAGGATAGCAAACTTTATATGCATTGTCTGACCGAATACATGCTACTACTTATCACCCGTGTTACAAAACCATCCTTATGACAATACCACCCGGCGACACTACCACCCTTATGACATTACCACCCGGCGACACTACCACCCTTATGGCTATACCACCCGTTTGCACCACCACCCGCGACACTACCACCCGGTTACACTACCACTCGAGACACTACCACCCGGTTACACTATCACCCAATACAAAAGTAGAATAAGGAGAATCGGCTACCAATTTAAGCTTACTCCATTACGAGTAAAACGTGAGTTGCGTTGAACTAAGAAAAAAGGCCCATCTAGGGATGTGACAACTCAACTGGACACAGTACTTTCATTTTGAGCATTAATACTGAAGTTTAGTTAAGTTGCGGCTACTAAGTCAGGGATAAATTTACGAGCTGAGTCAGGTATAACTCGATTACGGGTAAAAACTGAGTTGAGATGAGTTCTGGATGAGATAGCCAGCTAATAATGTGAAGCAACCAAACCATTGCTAATCACGTGAAATATCCAAGTTTCGAACTGAAATTAACTCACGCACTGGTCCTAACTAAGTCATTACTACCATGTCAACGTTTATCGTGCCTATTCTCCTGCTTTTAGGCTTGAGGGCACGACACGGCATTGGCAAATATACTTTTTTCTAGCAAAAATATTTAGCAGACTGCATTCATTTAGCTACCCCGATTTATCAAGACTCATGACTATGTGAATACTTTTATTCTCGTTGTAGTAGTAGGTACTCTTGTTTCCTAATTGTCGAATGGCGCCAAAGAAATGTTTTTTTGGAGATTCTAAATTTCGTTATATGCTAATATGCGCTGACTTCCCAACAGTAACGAGTACAGTGGATGAGAAATAACTTGGATGATAGTGTACTAGGTATAGGGGAATTGAATGATGGCCATTGTGGGCAGTAGCATCAAAATAAAACAGGTATGGGAAAATAGTTAATATTTGGATGGTGCACACATGAATTTTAATAATTGCAGATAGGAGTAGCTGACGTAAGGATGTGGATGGAGATTGAGTTCATTGTTACGGTCAGCAGGAAAAGTCAGAGAGAGTAGACATTGGAGAAGAGTGAAAGGAGAAAGAAGGAAATGACAAGAAAAGAAATTGGATAGGATTGGGTTAGACATGATTGTCACCTTGTCGTTCATTGAGACTGCTTGTTGAGTCAAGACTCTAATGCATTGTCTCAGAGAAGAAACGACAGTGACATTTATAAGTAAAATATATGTATGAATGTACATAGGACGACAAGGGAGCAGTGCTAGATTACAAAACACACTTTTATACCGATATAAATAAAGACGGCAGATAAGAGAGTGAAAGAAGATAATAGACATGGACTACATTTATAAGACTTCTAAATATAAACTGAGGACGTGGGATAGCCCTGACAAGGGAAAGTGTGCTTCCATTCCTTTCTCCTCAAACCAACTCGACTACAAGTTCAATTCTCGTCTTTGTATGTAATGTAACGTAACATAATGTAATGTACCTTCATGCAGTTCAGTCAGCCCTTCCTCTCTCGTTTAATATACTTTAGTGTACTTACTTACTCACTGGGTAGTTACTTACTTAGTTGCTTTCTTTCTTTATCTTGTACAACATCTTCCCTCCATCCACACACACACACTTAGGCATACACACAATTCTCACTAGCCGAGAGAAAGCAAAAGAGAAAGCCGTGTGTACTTACGTATGCATCAATACTACATACGTAGTTATGTAGTAGTAGTAGTAGTAGGAGTAGGAGTAGTTAGTACCTAAGTAAGTAAGTACCTAGTATTTTTATGTATGTATGTATGTGTCGGAGGTTGGCGGGTGTGGCGACGATGAGATGCAGTGTGTTACTACAGCCGACGGTCGGAGACAGACAGACAGATAGAGAGGAGCTGCTATAGAGTTGTATGTATTAGGAGAGCACATACACGAAAGTCGTCGTCGCACTCCTCGTCTTACATACTTGTCGTCATTCGTCGGCCATCTCCTTGAATAAAACATGAGCACCAGCCCACGAAATATAGACTGTGACTCTTACGGGGCTTTTAGCAAGTCGAGTTGAGAAAAAGCTTAAAAGCTCTCCTCCTAACCATTTCACCGGCCAAGACACCCAGCCACTTCACTTCATTCTACTCCGTTCAATTCTATTCTTTTTCTCTTTCAGACTCCACTCCGTGCTCTCTAATAAATTTGACTCTGACAGAAATTTCCCAAGAAATCTTTCCTTCTCTGCAATTAAATACCATTTACCTACAAACAGTCTAACTTCACTATCCTTTCAGTTTTTACACTCCAGAGACTGTCAAATCGTTCTGAGAATATTCTATAGCTACACTTTTGTGCATTAGTACTACAAACATGACCTGTTAACTCTTTCGTACCAAATTAAATATTAAACGGAGATTAAGTATTATGCTCAGTACTTCGGCACCTAGTTACTGAATTCTGTTACTCAACGATTTAATTCAATATTAATTGAATATGTGGATAAATGACACCCTGTTGACTCTATTTTTTGTCATTCATTATTGGTTAGAATTTTAATGGAATTTAAAAGTATTTGACATCAAGATACTATATTTACTGGAATAAAATTTAAATCCGTGTAACGCTTTTAGAGACTACAACTACATATTATATTTGCTTTTTGACGCAGATATGAAAAGCGTATTATTGGCGATGTAAAACATAAAGTATGTCTGAGTGGTTAGGGCAGTCTCATAGAATCCGTCTTTTGATTGGTAAAAGAAAAGAAAGCAAAATTCGAAAATAGTGTTGAAACTGCGTTTAAAAATGAGAAGCAATTGACATGGAAGCCATGCCGTCGTGTGCAGGGTTCCTTCTTCAACCCTAATGCGTATTGCAAAAGTTTGAGGACTTTCTCCTGGTACTTTCACTTGCATTTGGTATCTAGAGCGGGTAGGATGTTCGTAGGCAGGGAGGGATGTCGTCGGCAGTCAGTCAAAAGAAGGACTGCCAGGACGAGGTTTAGTTCTGGACGTGCACGGTGCTTATTACGTATGTAAGGATTTTCCGTCATCTTTCTCCACGTCTCAGTCCCGAGTCTCTCTTTACACAACATTCGCTCTCTTTTCTTTCAAAATCTAAGCAAGTATTTCACATTCTTCTCTTCCTCTCAACTTCATTTCCATTCTCAATTGCTTTCCCTTCAGCAGCCCATCCAAAAGAATCGAATTGCAACACATCACATCAAATGCCTTTTCTTGAGCTACTACTGTGTCTCAGTCGGCGTCTGTTTTGTTTAGCATTGATTTTCTCCCTGGGTTTTATCGTCATTTTCTTTTATGTGCATTTCTTCTAATCTACACCACTATATGACTGACAAGCCCATTACCCACATGCATATAAAAAACAAAGCCTTTCTCACTTCTCACCTCTATGGAATTGTATCAGAAATCACCAGAAGCTCTAACAAATAGACATTTCTCCAAAATTGAACAGAAAACAAAATATTCGTTATTGCATGGATTCTGCCTACACAGTTTGCTCCCGATCTGAAATGCGTTTGCAAATATGGATACTTATGCCATGCTATCAAATGGTTTATTTCATATCCCGGAAATATATCAATCTGTTATACGTTCTTGCCAAATAAGTGTCTACCTAACTGTAATATAATACGCCAAAACGGGGAAATCCTGTAAAATATCGGCTTTCAAACTACTTAGTTAACTATTGCTTGTGTATTTATGTGTATATAAAACGGTGAGCTCATTTCACCCTAAGCCATTTCATGCACTTCATACAATACGACGCAATATGTTTACAGCATGATACATTTTTGCAATATTACCCAGAACAAATACCTACGTGCAATAATTTTACGAACTCCTTCCTCCACAGTTTCCATTTCATTTGCCCTGGAAAGCTAGCATTTTAGATTGTGTAATATGCAAGAGCCATTACAGCAGCCATTACTGTAGAACGTTATTCTAAACAAAATATTTGCGCCCACACTTTTTTCTTCCAAATGAAGTTGAATCCAAATATGCGTATGGAACTTACAGGTCTTTACATCAGCAATGTTGGATTTAGGTGATACGTTTTAATTTTAAAATCCATAATGTTTAGTAACATTTAATAAATAGATATGTAAAGAAAATGCTTGCTCTGGCACATCTCACATTTTTGTTGCGTACTGTAGTTTTTCCTCGTAGTTATTTTCCCATGTAATCCTTATAAGACATAAACATTTTGGGATGCCTGCATAAAACTAGATGGACTGGTATGTTTCTCCGAAATAGCATGGAATTTCAGTTGGAAGGGTAGACGACGGCTGTCTCTTTTATTTGCAGATAGAAATTTCCTCCTTCTATAGCCACCCAAAGCATTATACATTATAATATGCAGACGTCACTGCTACAAAAGAAAGACATTTCGAAAGAAGTACAGTAAAAACAGAGAAACTAAAGAGGAGCAAGATGTCTTTACTCGAGTCAAGTTAACGTAACACAGATAAACATGTTTATGGAATGAAAGGCATGTGCGAGTATGTATACCTATTTGAGTATTTACAATAAAAGTGAGATTTTGCTCAGGGAATAAGTATAGTAGAAATACGAAATGTATATAGCCATGCATCCCAATTTTATCTTTCCCCTCTGAAAAATAGATACTTAGAAGGTACACTACAAATGATTTAGGTGGTACTATAAATCGTACAGTTTATTAAATCCATTTGACTATTTGCGAAGCTGTTTATTCGGCTTATAAGTAAAAAGGGGATATGTTTGAAAGAAAGTAATTGCAAATATCTGTAGTAGCAGTAGTAATAGTAGTAGTCCCATTGAGTAAAGTAGAGTAGTAAATTGAGATCAACTACGGCGCCAGCAATTGTGTTTTCAGTAACTGTCAATTACAAGAGGCAGAAAGTAATTAAAAGTTAACAGATTCAACAGGGCAAAAAGGGGAAGAAAATTGCTTCTTTACATGACATTAATAGGCAGCTTAATTCAAAATGTTGAAACAATGATGGAACGACGTGTCTGAGGTAGTAGATATTAATGCTCGGAAATATGACAGAGAAATTGCTGTAGTTTCACTAAATCTGATAAGTTAACTATTGATTGGCTGTCCTGACATCCACGAAGAAGGAAAGAGGAATTCAGAGAGTGAATTAAGAGGTAAGGAGATGAGAGACTTGTCTGTTATGTGCTGTTTCAGTTGTGTGTGAGTGAGTGTTATGAGAGTAAGTGAGAGGAAGAAAAATGATATGATGAGATTTAATGCAAATGAGAAAAGTGGGGGATTTCAGACGCGAGCTCTTCGTCTGTCTTTGAGTGCGTGTCGAGAGTTGGGAGGAGTGAAAGTCCTCCGAATTCTTTGAATTATTTTGCAAGCCATTTTACGCTGGCTACCTACCTACCTACACCCTAAACTCCGTGTATGCTCCAAAGTGATGCCAAGGACGACTATAACTCCCCATGCACACACCACATGGATATATCCCCTCAATTGTCTTATGTGGTAACTTTGTAGACCTTCTCCTGTGTCGATCTATTATCATTCCTTTATTTATTTTACTTGCTGAACTCCATTTTATAAACACGTAATACAGACACTCTCTGACTTACTTGCTAGAGAGGAGAAAGAAGTACTATCTCAGACAGACAGACAGAGAGATTGAGAGATATGCTCGGCTACTGAATATATCAAAAGACTATTCTGGTGTAATCTGGGTTGCTACTAACATAAAACTATAAACGGAATCTTTTTCTTTTAGCTGAACTAACAAAGAGTCTACCATAACCATTACTATTATTTAAATTACACAATTCTGATTCTGAGGTTGACATCGTGACATCCATATTAAACTACGCTTAACTAGTGTCATAAGACTGGCAGGATAATTTAATTATGCTTTACAGCAGTGGAACAAGCCATAGAAGCCCTTGAAAATGAACAAACCTTGTTTTGATCTCTCTGAGACTCTTATTAACGTTGCGTATAATTTCCGACAAAGCCGTATAGACAAAATAGACTCACGTTTCCAACTTTAATGGCTATAATACTCGGCACTGTGTAAATGCAATATAATGTGGAGGGAGTCCAATCGGATTGAACGTGATAAGAAAGGGCAAAGTGATTCTCGGAGCAGCACAGGTTGTCAAAAACTAACATTGTGAATCATCCACTTACATATATACGAACATTAGTTGACGAGGGAAGGGAAATCATCGAAGTAAAAAATATGGAAATTATCAGAAACGCTTGACTGAGTCACCATCAGTCTCACTCTCATCGTCTCATCCCCGTCCCTGCTCCTGCCATTCCCATCACATCCCCACTATTCACATCTCCACACACACTCTTTAAGCATATCCTAGGTAGATGGATTTGCCACTCTATACGACTACAGCAATGCTATAATCCCTATCTAGAAAAGGTATGTAGTTACACAAGTAGACACCTACTTATTCCAGACATTTTTATTTGCCTTTGCAGTCGACTTTATATGTCATCTGTCTGCGTAACGACATCACTGCACTAACCAACCACTGCAAACTGCAACTTCACACTGAGATTTCCTCCCTTGACATTCTTCAGTCTGTCCTGCAGAATAATTTTCAACTCTAGCGGGCTACTTAGCAACTAATTACTTTAGACCTAACCTTTAGATGACAGATACGACAAATCAATGACACCATATTGTGACGCCGAGTACTCTACTTAATGTTGGTACACGCACCAAAGCATTAAATTACTTATTTGTAAGCATAGTTTCGGATTTTCCCATTTCCCACCACATTTTGTTGGACAGTGGGACATACTGGAAAATGGAAAGTGAGAATCAAAAAGTGGGAAAAGCGGAAATTAATGTCGCCACCTTGCGGATTTTAGTTTTATTTCCCACTCATTTGTTTCATTTCCCATTTTCCCACCCATTAAGCCATTTTGATTCCCACTTTCCTTCCAGGGGCAGTGGGAGGATCCCACTTTTTCATTTCCCACTCGAAACTAGGTTTGTAAGTCCAAGTCTCCTATTTTGTGTTTAAGTTGCGTCTATTATTGTCAGTTTCTATTCGACTCCACTACTTCCTCGACTACAATTTATTTGTGCTGTTAAGAGGATAAGAGAAAAGACCAAATATTACATTACCATCTACTAGTGAAGCAAGTAGATGAAATGTGAGAGCATTATTTGTGCGTGTTTATACTGCTTACTAATGCAAAAACAATGGAGAATATTGCTTGTTTCCCCTAAAAGATTTGGCATTATATTGAGCAGCGAATTTTCTTACTGCGTTTTCTTTAGTAAATATCGATACGGCTGTCATGGGAGATGCTTGACATGGAATTGACTTGAATAGGAGAACGCAGCTCAAGCCCTCATCTATAGCATTACGGTCGCTTGACTTTTGCACTCAACTTTCTTTGCTCCTAATAAAGTTTCCAATCTTTCTAAATAGAATCAAACTACAAAGCAACATCCTTCTAGCAAAAACGTTTTATTTCAAGTGTTCAGAAAATGAGCATAGGATGGCAGCAATAAGAAAATACACCTGCATATGCAGCTTTTAGTCGTTTTACAAAAGAAGGCATTAAAGGAATGATTTATAGCTAGCAGTGTGGGTTACTATATGCTGTTAAATAAGCCTTGAATATCGTGAAGCATTCATTAACCACTCTTGGAAGACTCCAGGACAATATATTTAGTGTTTGGCAATATTTTAATCTCCGGCTGAATTCTTAATTCATTTTAGAGAACATATTGTTTAATGGAGCATTTCGGTAACGCGAACTTTTAAAGTGAATCTACAGGGAAATCCTCCGTTTCACAGGTCCTTGGTTTTCAAATAAAAAGCGACGTGGATACGTCAAACAAATGAAACTTTATTTGAGGAGTTCCAGTAAAAAAGATTCAAGTCAAAAGAACCTTCGATTCCAAAGAACATGTCCCGAGGATTCAAAAGTCAGATTTCCAATATCGAAAGCCACAGAAATCATTCGTGAATGCATACATCTGGGGATTCCAAATCTAGCGTTGGCTTTGAAATAACCTTGATTTCTGACTTAATATTATCATATTCTTGTGTAATATCAATAAAGCCTATATTTTACAGTAAAACCTTTTATTCAATGTCATACAGAACAGAACTATGTATCACTGGATTTAAATTAATGTAAGTACTCATTTTTAATTATTTCCAGCCAAAGTTCAGTCTAAAAATGTTACTATTTTCGCAGGAGGAATGACATTAAATTTATATGGAAATCATTTTCAATTCTTCCCAAGTTAACCATAGTAGGTAAATATTAATTTCGGTAATGCTGCAATGTAAATTATTAATCATTCCTAGTAGGTTCTTTATACATAGAAAATTTTGAATTATTTTAAAAAGGTACACACGTAAAATAGACAAGGACTTCGTCAAGATGTTGATAGGAGGTTTATTTACTTGATACATATGCATTTTCGCAATAAATAGATAAGTAAGGTAGTACATTACTGAGGATGAATAATATTTATTATGAGACGAATTTTCCGTAGTCTGCAGAAGCTTTCTGTTTTTTATGTCGAATAGTTTAAGTCCTATACAGTCCCCCTGCTATTTATGTAGGTACTACCTAATGGGAAGTCTTTTATGTTCTCAAATTGAATCCAGCAGTGCTTTGTATCACACTCTCACACATGCACCTAAAGGTAGGTAATTTATTACTTAGGCATACGTAACTTTTTAGCAAAGTGAGTAAATATGTGCACACATATCTACATATAATACATTGCCTTGACATAATTTACTTAACAGACGTACATCATTTTACTGTAGATAAAAATATTGTGTGCACAAGGTATGGAGAGGGAAGATATTCAAGAAACACATACATAAGTACAGTCTAGATGGACTACCAATACAAACATGTATGCTTCCACTTACTTACACATCTGTTCAATATGCATAATATCTGTTCCTCTTTACTGACGTGGTATAATTTGTTAAAAAGAAGAGATGTAAAGTTGCACATTGACAATCAGTGAGCTACAAAAAGTCAATAAGAAAAGAAACAAACAGAGAAAGAAGTTTGTAGAGGAGGAATCAGACTGCCGAATGTAAAGTGAAGATGTAAGTAAATAGCATGTTCATATAAAAAGTAATAGTGTATTGATTGTATCGTTGATGTGAGTGAAGATGGCAATATAAAATCAGAGTTCGCTTGTGAGCTTTGCTTGGCTAGGGCTTTCCTTTCTTCGGCTTCGTCAGCAATTTACATTTACACAGTCTAGTTCCAGTCGGCATCAGCAAACACATATCGGGAGCACTTGAGTGTGACTGTGACTGCCTTGACTTGGCTGGAGAAAGTGAGTGAGTGTGGTGAGCAAATAAAATCGAGACGAAACACATTGCAGGACAAGAGTGTTACTCCGGGAGACTGTCGCCTATCAACGTCCTGCTACTTATATCTGCACTGCTAAGCATATAAACATACGTCTGTCTAAAGGAGACACAGGCTACTTATATAAATATATATTTATTATACACTATAAATACGTACAAGTATGAGTCTGCATACTTCCAACGGATTGCCCTCTAATAGCGACGTCCAACTCCAAAGACCAGAAAAGTCTGATACTCCCTGCCAGTATGTACCTATCTCTACTAGCACTACTTACATGCACTACTACTCACTCTGTATCTCTATTGTATGCACAACCAGAAACAATAAAAGTGAATTTCGCATTTCACATATGAAAAAGGCGGAGGAAACTCGGAGAAAGTATCTTTAGCTATATTATATCCCATCCTACTTCTTCTATGTACTTTTTGCTAGACAAGACCGAAGCAAAGAAGAATCGATGACAGCCACTTGGAACTAATACCTTCTCTCACTTTCTTCATTCTTCCCCTTCGCAAATACATATCTATATAGACAGAAGTATATACTTAACTACGTACTTACCTACCTATTGGTCTACACGGCCGCTTATAACTTACTCACAAAACTTAAAAACCAGCAATGCTCAACAACTTTGAAACTACACATTGCAAAAGGCTTTTTCTGAAAGCAGTCCTTTTGACAGATTCGAATATTGAAATCATTTTGTAAAATTATAGGAAAATATCCATAGAACTTTAGTTCCTCTATTAACTTTTTTAGTTTTTTCATTTTACTAATTTATAAATTCCTATGAATCGCATAACAAAGTATTTTCTTCAAATTTCGTGAAGCATAAACTAGGGTATAATCTAACGAAAATTAAAACGAACGGCAAGCCGTAACAGAAGCTCGCCCGAGTAATGGGGGCAGTGCACACAGCTTGGAATTAATCATCATTTAAAAGATAGATTTTAATTATATTTTTCATTATCGACACAG
>JABASH010005700.1:0-11659 GCA_019776445.1 Tomocerus maximus | reverse complement strand
ATATCTGTCTGCTGTAGTGCGTGCCGAATATGGAGTTCGGGTAGATCTGATGGAGACTGTCAGATTCCACACGACTCAAAAATATGGCGGGACGCAAAGTTTGTTGGCGCGCTTGCTGTGTGTAACTTGGGAGAAGTAATTAGTAGCTGGTTTATCGTAAATCATTTACAGCCCCATGCTCTAATAATTAAACCCCACCATTAGGTTGCAATTGAATATACCCAGCCAAGCTGGTTTTGTAGAGTGCGCGGTCGTCTGTCGAATCCTGGGTGAAATGGCCGATGGCAAAAAGTGGATAAGACAAGGGTAAAAATGAACAAGAAAATTCAAGGGCGATCTTGTGGGTGGGTACTTCGTAACTTCGTACCGTCAGCCTCAGAGGGGTCGCGTTTTTTGAATAATTATGTTCTCCAAAGATGCTGCTATGATGCATTGAAAATTGAAAATCTATCATTCTTCCACCATAATAATAATATTATGCCAAAGTTGTCTTTCGGAAGCCAAATTATGAAAGGATATTTAAATGAAATAGTAAATGACTGACTAAGATTCTTCCATAAAAGAAATTTGCAATATGAGTTGTAGTTTTCTAATGCGAGCAATGCATATTTTCGATCATATATCATATAATCTATTATGGTACAGGTGTTGTTAGGCTTGGCTTGTTTATTATGTACTTGCACTTTTGTATATGCTCTATTCTATTTAGGGGAATATTAGGGAGTGATGAGAGATATATTAATATTAAATTAATTTCGGTTCTGTAGTTCTATGCTTTATTCGGTTTGAAATAATATTATGTAATTTCCATACTAACTTTACTAACCATAAACCTAGAATATTATTAACTACCATTTCTATTTCTATAGTCAGCTATGTTAATCACGTTAATCATACAAGTTTAGTAGACTTTTGTTTTCGAGAGTTAGCGGAAGTGGACTGTCTGATCGGTTTCAAGTAGAGTACACTAATTTTCATTAGCATCCACTAGAATCTTTGTTCAAACAGGATGAACTGAAATCCGAATTACCAAACGATGCTTTCCACAACATAATCCTTTTCTATATTATCGTCTATCCAACGCAACGGTTTCTTTACCTTCTTAATAAGTAAGAAAAAAAGTGTGCATGTAAGATTTCTTCTTTGCGTGTGGCGTAGTTAAGGTGTGAATCAGATAATTGTAAATTGTAATCATACTGACACAAGTGCGTATGTGTGTGTGCACTGTGCAGCTGGTTATTTGTAATTTTTGAAGGACAAACTTAGTAGTAATGTCGGATAAAATTGACAGCTATGAAAAGAGAAGCGTGTGAGGACTATTACATAGATCCATCCTAGGTCCTAAAATGATGGGCTATTAATACTACAATTTTAAATTCATCATATACTGTAGTAGCATTTATAGAGTGGTGGTACAATGCATGCAAAGAAATAGTTAAAACCTGCAGATTTTCAATGTTTACTATTGAATGTATATAATTAGCCTGGACATGTTTGTTATGTATTGTATTCCGTCTTCATGTGTGCTATTCTCGTGGTAAGAGTGATATCATGCTAAACCAAATTAATTGGAAGAAACATACTATTTGTAGGTGGTTAGGAATGATGTTTTTGGGGAATCTTCATGTGTGCTATTCTCGTGGTAAGAGTGATATCATGCTAAACCAAATTAATTGGAAGAAACATACTATTTGTAGGTGGTTAGGATTGATGTTTTTGGGGAAGTATAAACAGGCGTTGATCAAGTAAATTAAAATAAAAATTCATACAATAGCCGTTATGGGTTCTTATCAATTTAGTGAATTAAATTTAGTTTGTTGGTTATAACATGAACATAAATAGTCGGTAAATCAGGATTATTGTATCTAACAATAAATAATATATCCTACTAACGTACTTGCTGCGTAAATGTTTCTAGTTCCTACATAGTATATTTATGGGTGAGTTAGTGAGTTGTATGCGTTATAGCTTATAGAGGATAAATGACCGGTCCCGGTGTACACCATGCTATAATTATGTGCTGCTACGCATTTTAATTGCCTTGCATGTTCTGTCACTTCTGTCTATGTGTCACTCACCACCTGATACGATCCGACATAAAGTTGAAGTTCTAATCGAATACTACATTATTATACATGGCTAGGCGGCTAGACTAGACTTGGCTGAACCTGAGCCGATATAAAATTGAATAGTTAAGATGGGAAACTTGGAAAGCCTGTTACGAATTACTTAAGTTAAGATCATTCGCAACTTTATAGGACCACTCCTAACAGTCTGTCTGTCTGTGGTCAAAATTTTGGGAAATTGCGGGTACAGATAATTCGTACAAACTTTCTGTACTTATCGTTAGGGTCAAAACGAAGAAAGATGTGATTTAGCTCATTCATAAGCTAACAGCCTCCTTAACAACACTTCTAAATAGGTGACTGGAAGGTATGGGTCAAGAGTGAAAGGTTATTGGCACCAGAATAGGATCGTAACTTTCTTATATTCCGTTGCAATGGTTTATTATTGTTTACCTACCTACTCCGCCTGCATAGCTTTGTTTCTAATAAGTAAGCTAATAATGAATTTGATTGATAGTTTGGAGTTAGATTGATCAAAGCATACGAACAAAGCATGTGTAGAAATACAAATGAATGAAATCGGAATTTTAATTTCAGTTGGTGACTGATGGGCTGGCTAATTCTTGTCCATTATTACTTACGTATACGCAATTACGTTAGTTGAATCCATCTAATTTGCTTACTGTGTAGCCAGTGTAGCTTTGTAGCAGGCGAGTCTTATTAAACATGTACTAAATAGCTACGCTTCTCATTTGTTTATTTACATAATATAAGGTCTATGTATATAAGTAGTTAGTTACTACTTAGTTAATATTACTGGGCAGGTGCGCTGAATAGTCAGAATGATACAATTATACCTCGATAACAGCAAACACTGATTAGATAGTCATAATAGTCATAAAAATATGGAATATCAAAATGGTGAAAAGTTTCCCCGCATGATCTACTTGTTATTTATGAGTCACTTAATTTAAGATTTTGATAACGCAGTGTGTGTTTGTGGAATTAGCAGCAAATGGCAGAGTTGAGATTAGATTGAGATTACAATAATTCATTGTAGTTTATATACAGGATGGACCTTGGACCACCAGAAACTACAATGGGACTGTATAATACTTATTAATGATTTGAGTAGTTGGGGATTCAGTGTTTGTTTACCATGAGTCATGAACTCATCTAATGTGGCTGTGTGGTAGGTTCGTTGGCACACTCTCGGGAAATTACACGTTTTAATTGAGATTGAGACTATACTTTGAATTTGATATGCATAGAATATGTAAACGAAATAACATTACTGTATTGCCATGATTAATTCATTCAGAAGGTAAAACCAATACATTCTGGTTTCATAATTATGAAATGTTATCAAAATGTCATTCGTTTTCCCTAGGATTTTCTTTCCGATGATGAATGTTAGTGAAAAGTGAAATTGTCACTTTTTTAAAGCTTAGAATGAGTATTTTATGAGCTCGGTTGTTTTTGGCTTTCTGTTTTTGGCAATTGCGCATTACTCTGAAAGTGGTATATGTATGTAAAAGTCTGGCCCAAACTCTTAGATATTTTAATGCCGTATTTTGTGTTTAATTACCATGATTCTTCCGCTCCCGTTTCCCATCGTACTTATTTATTTCCTAATTACTCAGTTCGGTGAAGCATGGCTTGCTTTTATTACGCTAATTAAATGCTATTATTTCTAATTCTTTACTCAGACTGTTATTTCGAACCGCGAAGTTTTCGGCGAGAAGCTTTTCTGTTTTCGATCAGTTCAGTTTGACCATTTAAGTTAATGTTATGTAGCAGAGAGCTGCACATGATGGAAAATTAGTGTAAAAGATCCCGGGTCAAAACAATTCAGTTTCTCCATTCTCCCTATATTCCTGCAACAACTCCTAATTTTCTAACGAAGCCTGTAAACTTGAATACTTATTTTGTTCTTCCGCAGTTCACACAATTGACAAAGTCAGCTACAGTGTCTGAACATGACATTTATAATATAAAAGTCATGCTTTTGCTAATTTCGTAATTATTGTACCTATTTTTAAGAATTGCAAATCATGACTGTAATCAATTTTAGTTGTGCAGTTTATTAAATTGTGATGTAATGTACTGCATTAAGTATAATAAATGTAAAACAGTATCGATTATACCCAGCCAGTTCGGCCGATCGAATTCGGATCGAACTGAATGCTTTTACACGTGCAACTGTGCAACGATAGTGGTTGGTACCTGCTGTTTTGTATTGTACATTGTATTTTATGATTTTTAAACAGTATGATATGAAATTGTTTTGTTTTAAGTTCATCTTAATGAAATGACTGATAGTTTCTTAGGAAAAATGTAATCTTATAAATATTTGATTTTGCCATTTTTAGTGAAACTGAAGCGTCACTTTATGTGGAGAAGTCATCTGTGTTTGGTTTTCGAGTTACTATCATACAATTTGTACGATTTGCTCCGAAATACCAATTTCCGAGGAGTGTCACTCAACCTTACGCGGAAATTCGCTCAGCAATTATGTACGGCTCTTTTGTTCCTGGCAACGCCCGAATTGAATATCATTCACTGTGACTTGAAGCCCGAAAACATTCTGTTGTGCAACCCTAAACGTTCGGCAATCAAAATTGTCGACTTTGGCAGCTCTTGTCAACTTGGGCAGAGAGTAAGACCATCTTTTATTTACCTATGATAATTTTATTTTACTTTTAAAGCTTCCAATTTTGACGATCGAAAATTAATTGTTCGATTTTGTATTTTTAGATATACCAGTACATTCAGTCACGTTTCTACCGCTCCCCTGAAGTTCTTTTAGGAATCCCTTACGATTTAGCCATTGACATGTGGAGTTTGGGATGTATTCTTGTGGAAATGCATACTGGAGAACCTCTATTCTCTGGAGCTGATGAGGTGAGTGGTTTCTTTTCTAACCTTATCAACTAATATCACATACTGAGGCAGAACATTTATGGTCTACTGCTCTTAGATTTTTATTTTCTATCCATGAGTAACGCTGCGAAAAGTAGGAAATCAAAAATTAATGATAAACTGATAAGAGTAGTTGTTAAAATTCCACACAGGATAAATGTTATGGATTAAGGCGTACACTTAAGTATTACTTGCCAAAAAATAAACAATAATGATGTAACATAGCTGCAGAATTACTGTGATAAATAGAGCATGTTTTCAACGATATTATCGTGCTATAATTTTGCTTATTTAATATTTTATCTAAAGATTGGCTGTGCGTGTCTTTCTTTTTAAATGAGTTTTTATATTACCCTTGTAACTCATAGATCCTGATTTCCGTCAGTATGTCAGTCAATTACTAGCATTCAAGAAATGTTGTTTATAATATAGACTTAGTAGTAAGTAAGGCTTAGTAAGCCTAATATTTGCATAATATGCAACGTACAAAATCAATGTCACTTCTGTGCAATAGAAAATGCATGCTGGTCTGTCGCTAATCATACTCCAATGTTGACATTGTTAGCGTAACCTATAGAGAAAGAATATAATTCTGTTCCAGTAACAACTTGAGATATTTCTTATCGTACATTTAGTTACAAGCTGGTTGACTGCAGAATTCACATGGACGACCTTCGCCTTTTGTCTGTTGTGAATTGTGGCTAATACATGTAGTCTGGTTTTTCTATTTAACATTTATTAGAAGGGATTCTAGTGTCAGTAGTCAGTAGCATTAGTTGTCGTCTGAAAGGAGGAGACTAGAGACGAGACGATGTGGTTGTCTGGCATTAGTATTAAATTAACAACGTATGCGTCGCATTGCATGGAGGATGGAAGCTAACCCTATCTCACTCCACTGAGTGCAAACGAGATAAATATTACCTTGCACTGTGCAGTATGGTTTTATGTAGAAGAAGCATGGACTCGTCAAGACAGCTAGACAGTACGGTCGTTATTTTGTATGTATGAAGTTGAAACAGTTGTATCAAAGCTCGCCACATTTAAATTTGCTATGAGTATCAAGTGGTTCGTGCGAAAAAGAAACTCTACTGTAGTGAGAGTGAGAGAAGAGGGTATCGGGGGGTATCTTTAATTTAGTGAAGTGTTGATTTATAGTGATCTTTATTCTGTAGACTTTGTAGAGTGTACTATTAGCAGAGGCACTAGCTACTCCAGAGACTAACCTCTGGAGGAATGAGTGAAACAGAGTTAGTTTTTAAATCAGTTTTCTCTGAATCTAGAAACCCTCTTAAGCTTTCGGGTAAATTGGCTCACTCAGTAGAATATGTTACCTATCAGTAGGATCTCGTTATTTATGTTTTTCGTTTGAAAAATAGGTTCCCTTGCTAGTTACTTTTAAGAGATTATTGTTTTGTAAGCCACAGCCACTGTCACAGTTTGTTATGAAATTTATTAATTGCAATTGTGACTTATAACCAGTTATAGTATGGAAAGAACTTGCTGAATGAAAGTCAGACTTCTGCTGTAAGCTTGGTAATACTTATGTTGATGGTCGGTTTGGTAGCAACCGGTTGGTTGTTCCGTTTAGTGATGTGATTATGTGATGTTCTTTATATAATCGCCTTGTGTTAGGTTAAACATTGGATGTCTATGTCAAAGACATTTCATGGCAAACGAGATGAGAAGAGAGAAAGAACTGACTGAGTGCAGTCAGATGAGCAAAAGAACCAGACAGACTAAGTAGACGTTAGGACGACGGAGCTATATGATGATGCGATTGTGTGTTGGTGTGGCATGCAGTTAGATCGAAAAGTTCTGTGGTGTTTTGTTTTGTTGCTGTGCTATGCAGAATGTCTAGTTGGTTGCTCTGTAGTTGTAGGAAGTGCCGAGGAGAGAATAAGAAACTGCCGAGTTGCATTGCAATGCGTTGACTTGAGTTGACTTGAGATCTATTTATGTCAACCTCGCTCGTCTTGTTGTTAACTTAGGATAGCATGTCTAATTTTATCTGCCTGCCTGCTGTGGCTCCTCTGACGAAACTCTTCCTCGTCTTAGTCTCCAGTGAGTTCCTCTCCTATTTCACGTCCCTCATATTCAAAGGTTTCTTTCCCATTAATCTTTGGACTTAAACCCTAGAAAATTATGGAAAAAATATTTTCTTAATCTGACCTGTCAGTTAGACCTAAATTGAACCTGCTTTTCATATTGTGTAAACACTTTTATTTTACTGTTTGCCATTTTATTGCCATTGTTGTCATTTAAAGAAGGATTTCTGAGTAAATTATGTTTTTTTGTCAATAATTCAGTAAATTTAGATTTTTAATTGAAAAAATTTTTGTTAACCCATACTATGCATTAATATTAATGCAAATGAAATAAATGTTTAAGTTTGTCTTAGTATTTAAGTATGTAACAATTTTACCATGAAATTGTGCTGGAGTATTGAAACCTTGTTCTATTTGTATTTTTGCATTAAAAGTCACTGCGACTACATTTAGATGTCTACTATTTTGTATGCACAATGCACACCCTGATCTAATGGTGCTGAAGGTGCTGTGCAGTACACAAATATGCATGTATGTGTTTTGTCATCGTTTGCGTTTTTGGGAAAGTGGACAAATGAAATAGGAAGGTTTCAAACATGTTAGTTAACGTGACATAACAATGTAGATTGTCAAAAAGGTTAATGCTCTAATATTCTATGATGTTGTCTAGATGTTGTTTAAATTTAGACAGTTGGAAAACAGAATCGGGTGAATGGGACAGTTTTGATGTACTATGCAGTTTTGAGAGTTTTGGATTGGACGTAAGTATAAGAAAAGTACAAGGAGAGGACATCACAAAATGAATAATTAATATTGTCATGAGATAGGGAGCCAACTGTAAAAAAGCTGAAACTGCGTGCTCAGTGACAGTCACTTTTATAATAATGAGGCAAGGCAGTTGCAAAGTGTTATTAGGTAGGTTTAGGTGTCAACTGTGGATAACTACGTCGCAACTGTTTTGGTCATTCGTCTTGTAGAAAAAGTTTTTTTATTCGATTACCAGATTTGGATCATTCGTTAAGACTGATGTTGACTTGTCTTCACGGTCACAAACACCAGACTCACACCCGTTGCTCATCTGTACGCAACTCAGAACATGTTATGCCACAGTTCTTACTAGTCCACATCCCATTCTCACTCATTTGCCATTAAGTATTTATGTCCAGTTAGTCGTTTAGATTGTCTGCCTGAAAATAGTCTCGACTGGACCATAGGGACTAGTCACGTTAGACTGATCAGACTGCTAAGTAGCTGGCAGATATTTCTACACATTCACAATTTGTTACTTGGCTCGTTTTGATTTTAAAAATAGCAAAAACTGGATTAAGTACTATCAAGTAGTGATTTTCTTTTTTTGTTGTACCTATAGCCTATATCTATATCTATAGTTTTGATTTAGACTTTTAGAGGTGATACGCAGAAGGTAGGGAGACATTATGTTTGTGGCACTAAGAAAGCCAATGAGTCAAAAATGAAAAGGCTACATGGAAATAATATTAGAAGCCCCAATATTGTCGTAGGTCTTTGTGAGTTAATTTATTGACATTAAAGTTTCAATGAAATTGTAGATGTTAGGTGACCAAAGCAGACCAGGCTGGTAAAATAAAAGGGACAATGAGCGGGGAACTTATGGGATCAGTTTAGAATTGTGTGGAAGAAGGAAAGTTTAGTCTGAGTCTGAAAGGAAAGCTGAGAGTTAGAGTTTGTGTCTGTCTCACTCACTTACGACTCCTATCGACGGCTAGAATAGTAGAGAATATGTAGCATATGTTAGTTGTTAGATGCGGAGTAGATGCACTTACAAGGAGATGAAGCGAAGAGGATTGATGACATGTCGAGATTTCCAATGTTTGTTTGTCCATATTGAGCGTTGAAGTGGAGTAAGATGGGGATTTACGACTTGTTGGAAATAGTAGGATGTGAAGAGTAGATTGGAAATATATTAGTCGCTCTTCGGATATAATGAAGACATTAATGGGATTTATTTCATTTCTTCGTTTGCTCCATTCTAGACGGACCAATTGAATAAAATTATTGAAGTATTGGGAATGCCTCCAAAACACATCTTGGACTTGGGACAGAAGACGCGCAAGTTTTTCGACAAAATGCAAGACGGATCCTACGTGTTGAAAAAGACGAAAACAAACCGGAAATACAAACCACCGTTCAGTCGACGTCTTCATGATATTCTGGGTGTGGAGACTGGCGGACCGGGAGGGAGAAGGTTGAACGAACCTGGGCATTCCGTCCAGGACTACCTCCGCTTCAAAGATCTAATTCTGAGAATGTTGGACTTTGACCCCAAAACAAGAATCACGCCCTACTACGCTCTCCAACACAATTTCTTTAAGCGGACGAGTGACGAAGGAACTCTGACGGGAGGGGGAAACCCTCCTCAATCAGCTGGCTCTAGTTCCAGCCCATCAACCATGGACCATCTCCAGTCTCTATCGTCTTCTGCCGGCCGACACGGCTCCATTGGAGGTGGTGCCGGTGGCGTCATTGGCTCTTCCAGTTCAGGTTGGAGTCACGAACTTTGCCCATACCTTGTCAATCTCCTGTTACTCCTAGGAAATTAATATTTGATTAATGTGCGACCTTTTTGTGTGGCAGGCGGTGGACGAACGCGCGGAGCAAGTGGTCTCCATCAACATGGACATAGTCACGGGATCCCTCAAGCAGTTGTGGGTCCTTTCAGCCACAGTGGGAATTCCTCAGCAGCTCAGCAACTGCTCTCCTCTAGCTCCTCCTCCTCCTCACAAGCGGGACAACTGAGTCTCCTACAGAATCATCACTTACCGTAAGTGATGAAAAGACGGAATATTTGTAGTTTATTGGGCAAATTTTTATTTTTTCGAATTTTCTTTTTGTAGTTCGGGAGCTGCTTCAATTGATATGGAGTGTGAGTCGCCGCGTCTGTCTGGTATTTCTTCGGGCGGCTCTTCCTACCACCACGGCAACAGGTCGATAGCTCCGATTCCCGCTGGCGGTGGCATCAGTCTTAGTCACGCACACCATTCTCACCTGCATCGTTCCTCGGGAAGCTCCTCCTCCCGCCATCCTCCTCCCCCACATATAGTCTCTTCCTCTCTGCTGGACAGCGGAGCAGTGAACGTGTCGGCAACGCTCAGCTCCCGTCTGAGCGGCTACACGAGTGGCGGGAATAATGGCCCCTCCTCCCTCCCTGTCGACTTCACCTCCCTGGCCAACTCCTCATCGAACACTTCCACTTTTCCCTCGTACCTCAACATGAATCTCAACAATGGGCCCCCGCCCACCTCCAGTCTGGATTGCACACAGACGGGGAGTCTGAACATGCCGTTGGTGAGCAGCGGTGGGGGGTCGGGCCCGGCGTTCAATATGAACCTAAACCTATCGGCCCTAGGGCACCATGTGAACCTCTCCAACTTGGGCTCCTCCAGTAGTCAGCTGCATCAGCAACAATCAAGTTTTCCTCCGCCACCGGCTCAGTTCCTTGGAAATTTGTTACCTTCGTACGGATCCCTAAGCGGGAGTAATGTAGGCGTGGGAGGGGGAGGCGGTCTTGGAGGCGGAGGCAGTTTTGTCAGTGGATTCGGAGGAGGGAACGGACATCACGGAGGTGGTGGTGGCTCTGAGTCTGGAAGTAGTGCAAGCAGTAGTGATCTAGGACTAGGAGGAAGTAGCAAAGCCAGTAGTAATTTACTCATGTCCCTCTCGTCACGAACGGCGGGGCGCCAAGGAACACTGAACAGTTCGGAGGAGGACCGAGATAGGGACAGGGACGAGTCTCCCATGGTGTGTGTCCAACAAAGTCCTGTTGCAAGTCATTAACTAAGACTTGATCCTAGATGCTCAATCATTAACTATAATTAACACTAATAAGTAATTAATTAATCACTAATTTTAATTAAATATACATTACATTACAGTATGGCTGTACATTTGTATTGTACATAAATACTTTCACGTTATCTCTGATTGTATCATTGCTACTTTTCCTAAGTAACTACTTAGAAATCTATGTAAGCAGATCTGTAACTAACTACTACTACTATGATATATATTATACTGTACTGCGTCGATGATGTTATGTAAGAAGTTAGCTAATTAATTCGTTCGTTGTAGGAAGTAAGACGTACATACGTATTATGTTATAATTGCGTGTAAGGAACTAAGTTACATAGCTCTATGATATTTCATCGCTAAACTACCTAAGGTATAATAAATGATGATGTAGTCTAGCTACGTAGACTTTACTTACGTGTGCTGTGTAACTAACTCTATCTATCTGCATTATAATAGAGATAAACTAACTAAGATGATGATTATAATGATGTGAGTCGAAATTGTCAAATGTTGTTGTGCTGATTTAGAACACGTAGGACAACAGTCAGTAGATAAGATAGAAAGCTGTCTCCAGCTGAGTACTCCAGCTCCGTGTACTCCGTACTGTAATGTCTACGTAACTTTATAATATTATTAGGAACCCAAAAGAAAGTTCAGTGAGAGAAAGTCGACTCGATCCTTGTTATTTATAATTATTAAATCCTGTAGACACATCTTTTCATGTCACTTACTGACGTACTCGTGCTTCCCTTTTGACACCGCGTGCCCTCATTGCACCTGGACAAACTTCAGTCTCCG
>JABASH010005699.1:0-11660 GCA_019776445.1 Tomocerus maximus | reverse complement strand
ATCATTCCGCAGCAGCATCAATTTCTACAAGATTTGCTAACCACAACCAACATATCTTATATCTGTACAGTTGCTTTGGATGTCCTTCCCTGCTCTGTTATTGTCATGCATTAATATTCCTTATTTGCATTTAAAGCACACAGAGATTGTATCATTCGTTACAGCTCAATGCATCTGCCATAAATAATATCAGAATTAGAGAACAGCGATATTCAACTCCTGACTGACTGAATACCGGACTGACTGAATCACGAACTAAATATGACCAATGTAGACGTGTACAGACATCAGCAGCTGCTACTTATTGAAAATTAATAAAATTTTAATTATAATCCAAAGCAGTAGCATTTTTATGTTTGAGTTGTTTCACGTAGATAGATCTCATCTTCCCTCACCGTAGCATAAATAATCCGTCAGACTAACACCAAATCAAATCCAAAATTTCCAATAATTGGTAAATGAGAGAACACTACTATATCACAATTCACAAAAGCACGTAGTTCTCTGTGTTTAAGCAGAAAGAGAGTGGCCCACAAGAGTCGGTTGTCTTATCCAGTAGTAGACGTGGCAAATAAATGAGAAGAAGAGTTATGGGTCAACTTGTTCTCCAGGAAGCTCCTCCAGTCACGACGGGCAGTCTACTTAGTTTGTTCGGCAGTGGACTGGAACTCCTTGTCGTTGTGTCGGGTCCAACCGTCTGCCATCCTTTCCTGTCACTCCGTTTACTTTTCTTCACACTTCCCATTCTGCTCCACACAATTCCATTAGTCCACCAAAGAGCCACTGGAGGAACTTCCAGCATGCTTTACAATTCCACTTACAATTGAAAATAAGTAAACACGTTTCGCCTGTTCAGTTCAGTCGTCTTTCTTCAGCCTTCTTAACCATTTACACCATATCTATACTTATAAAGATATTCATGTTTGAGAGATAGAGCAACACACTTACATATCTTTTGAGTTTGAGACTTGGTCGCCTAATGCAATGCGCAAGTCCAAAGTGGGAACTTATAAATGTTCTATACAATATACTATTTAATTTCTATAATAATACTACGCGCTTGCGCATTGCATATTTTGGGGAGTTAGTCCATGGCATAACAAACATACTTGCGTGCAAATAAATGTTTTTATTATATAGAGATAAAGATTTTCCATTTCGAAATATTTACATGAGGAAGTAATATGGTATGATTTGATTAGTGATTGGTTTAAAATTTTCAAGATTTTTTTCTCAGTTCATATTGCCACATTTTGCCCATTTTAGCCGGCTGGTCACCGAGCACTGCATGTTTATTAGGAGAGATACGAATATGTAGATGTACAAAAAGAGTATACCTAGAGAGATGACGCTATAAACCATGCAGTTTTTGATATTTGTCTGTGAAAGTGTAGGATTGGCTCCGCCCCAACTGTTATGTTAGGAGGATGAAGGATGAGAAACACCCGAGTGTCCATTCGAAGCAGAGCAGACAAGGATTCCTTTATTATCTTCGGTTTCCCAAGTTGAGTCAAGCTGGCTGAAAGGAATTGAAAGACGAAGTGCAGAGGAAGAGAAGGAAGTGAATTGAGTCCACTGCATAATATATTTGGTCTCCCAACTACATCCTCGCAGTTCTGGACAAAGAATGGCGCACCCTGTAGCTAGGGCATGGAGAGTTGTGTGGTGCTTTGGAAAATTGACAGATTGCTTTGCTTTGGTTTCCCTCGAATCGTTGGTGGACTGACAGAGTCCAAGCTCCACGACATTCCAAATGAATGGCATCATTAACACTGACATTTCACAACAATTCAAGAATTATTATTTCCTCCCTTTTATTCTTGACTCCGCAAACACAAGTTAAACGCATACGGTGCGGGCGGCGGACCAACGACCGACTCGCATTATTATTTACTATTGCTAATAAGAAGGAGGCAGGGGCAACGCTACCTTTAATATCTTTTCCATGTAGTCAGACTAGGAAATTGTAAAAAGAGTAATTTGGTTCAGCTGCTCTCCTCTCTTATGAGCTAAACTTTTCTCCGCTCCCTCACTCACTCACTATTCCGCAATAAAATCTTATCGCTCGAATTGGACGACTAAACTGGAACAAGCATTTCCCTATGCTGCTGCTATACGTGGACTCTGTATTAGCAGTGAATCTCATCTGCTGAGGCTGCAAACAACCACGACGCCTTATTTGGTCACTTCTTTGCTGAAGACTGGATCAGAAAAGGTTCTTGGGTATTTGTAACACCAAAAGTAAAGTAAACACTTATAATAATACATTTTATAGGTCTGTATAAGCACCTATATATACATAAGTATCTATATTATATATATCTCTATATCGGCTCTAAGATGATATTGGCTGGGAATGCGAGTATCTATGTAGAGCATGTTTGTGTGTGTGTGTCGGGATCTAGCAGAACATGTAAGACGAAGGAAGGGAGGCACAGCTGAAAAGATCATTCACACACTATCGGCCTCGTGGTCAAATTGCCAATAAATAACCCATGAGCATCTTCCACTACATAGATTTTCTCGCAGTAAAAATGTCACGGCTGCCATCAGAGCCCAACTCTCGGGCGATTTATTCCCCGCCCGCCGTTACATTAGCCAAGCCAACACAACAGCCAAATATTCTCCTACACACATACGCTGCCTATAATATCGACTGCAGGCAGAGCTCTATGTGCTAACATTTTATAGATCTCTAGCACTATCTATTAACACTACTGTTATGATATCCATACAGGCACTTCCTATACCAAATGAAAACCATCGAAATATTTCTCCAGCCGAATTCTGTTATGTGATGTGAGGCTAAGTTACATTCGATCGCTCTCTTAACGGAATTTCTTCGTCTTTTCCCTCTGCAATATTTTTTGTATTGCCTATTAGCAAGCAGAATATCTGCTACTATATACTCATAATGTTCACATATACCATATAGTAGACATATCAGACACGAGAAACGATCTAGTGAAAGATGTAAGGTGAACATAAGTAGATCCATTCCTTGCCAATCATCTTGAAACCTACACTGTGTGTGTCTGGGAGAGAAATATTGTAGGCAGGGAGGAGAAGAGGGAGAATGCCATAAATCCCATTTAGTTGGTTAAGAGATACTATGCCTGGTGGAATGTGACGGGCTATTCGGAGCATTGGGGGACATAATAGTATAAGTCGACAATGGTCTTTATTAGATTAGATTCCTCAGTTGTGTGTGCACGAGTATTTAGTAGAGAGTGAGGATGAGATTGTGGTAGAGAAAGGCAACAGGAGAAGCATGGCATGGATTGCCGAGAGAGGGATGGGAAGAACGGGAGAGAATGTCAAGTCAAGATTATCTATCTATCTCCGCAGATCGCTGGGTTGCTGCTGGAGTCGGTGTGGGATGTGAGTGGATGGATGGCTGGCTGGAGAAAGCAGAGGAAAGTGAGTAACAGAGCTCAGCTCTCAAAAGGAGACGTGGAGCCATTTAATCAAAGTTGCTGACTCGAGTCTGCCTTTCTTTGGCATCCCATCCCATGCATGGCAGACAGGAGCAGGAGGAAGAGCAGAGGCCAAAAGACTGCTCTCAACCACTCAGACTTTAATCCACAGACCCATAAGGAAACCAAACACACATTTTCATGGAGACTAATATTACATGGAGACTCAGTTACTCTTTCGGCGAGGTGGATGCTAGCAGGATATAAATAATATATTTAAAACGAGACGGAAAGGTACGTGATTGTGTTTTCTGCTGCGGGGAGTCTTTGGCGGCGATGTTGTGGGCGCCATGCAGGAGAAGGACACCTCACTCGCATTCCCGTCCACTTACCTCACAATCAAATCAAATGAAACAACTCGGAAAATGATGGAAAATGATAGAGTTTTCAATTCTCTACTCTCCACTTAACATGAGTCTGGCCAGAAGTGATTCCATTCCTCTCCGAACGAACGGAGCATTCCACTTCATAATGTTCCTCACAATCAGACACAACGGGCAACCTAAATTCATATTTCTTGGAGCATTCGAATCCTAACTCATCACGTCTGAGGCTGATGAGGAGGAGGCATTGGTGATGTTAGTCAGTTACTGTGAAGATACTCTTTTAGCTGTAATGATACACTGGGAGAGTATGTGGAGCAGCCGAAGGAACGGACGTTTTAAGAAAGCGAGGGTCAGCTGGGCAGACAGACTTGAGAATTGGATTGTTTTGTGCAGTTGTAATGATATGTTATTAGTAGGGCTGTTGCTGTTTGTTACTGAGATGATGACGGGAGGCAGTGCCCCATTTACTTACTTCCCAGCCAAATGATAGAGATTTCCTTGCTGTGCCCAGTCAGCCAGACAACTTTCCTTGTCATTAGTCTTCATCATTGACTTCACTTAACTGCACCCTTTACAATGCCCTCACTTCTCTTTTACTTACCACAGACCAACAAATTCTTAGCCAAACCTCTCTCCACACACTAATCTCTCTCAACCACAATCATTCATTTCTATCTACCATCTTGGCAAGACATTTTATTGCATAATATCACCCTGCACTCATTCATTACACTCTTACACCACTATTTATGATATTACTCTCTTTGACGAGACCCATATGCTCTTTCCGTCCATGTCCACACTAAATGGCCATTTATCCCAAACTATCAAACTACTACGCAAAGGTTTGTGTTTGATGTCTCATGCACTCATTCTATTTTTCAATTGTGTACAGATTTACTGCTACAGACAATTTTGGGTCATGTAGTGTGATGTATCAATCTGGCAAGCTTGAAATAGCAAATGATGACATTGTGAAGACTGCAGATGTCTGAGGTGGAAAAATGGAGTAAAACATTAAAATATCAAATCTACATGTAAGTTAATATAATTCAACCTAGCATCTCAAATTAACCGAAACTACATAGCTTCTGTCCAAGTTTGATAGAAGATTAGATTTGGAATTCTATGAGTGAATTAAAACTCCACATCCAAACCCAATCATAATAAAAAATCATCCTGCAGGCCCAGAACAAAACTGTTAGCCTATGCTTGTTGTAATTTTGATGCAAACATTTGATCAGCTTTGGGTTACAGGTTGTAGAGTTGCTCTTATTTTCTATGGAACATTTTGTGCATATGATAAATACAGAGTGAGCAGAGTACTTGGAAAATCTTTAAAAGACAGCAGATATAAAGTCTTATACGTTTATTATGGAAGTATTTGTTAGATCTATGTCGAAAGAGTCTGTGTGTATAAAGTATAGGTGGGATAGGTAGTAGTTACATAGGAGGATGTGATATCATGTAACATTTAGTAGTAGGAGTGAGAGAGATAGGCATTACATAAGTCAGTGAGTAGGAGAGTCGAAGATATAAGGAAAGGGCGAAGCGGAGAAATAAATTTCCGTCAACTAATCGGGCGCTGTCACGATAACATTTTCCAGGGCCGTTGGTTTGACAGCCGGTTCATCTAATGTAGCCTCATGATAAATGATACACTTTCGGAGAGCTAGTTTATAGCTGCTCCCTTCCTACACACACATATAGGCTATACACAACATTTACAACCAGCCACATCAGGATACAGTCAGTCCAACTTAGATTTAACTAACCTAAAGAAACTATTAGCCCGTCCATATAAATAAATGTTATAGCAGAAAAGATGCACATAGCCACATAACTCTATACCAGGATAACGTCTTGGACTCACCACTCTCCGTTGTATACCTAATACTCCTGCAGCACACCAGGCAGAGTTTGATACACAAAGCCAAAACTAGAAGGCAGCTTTGATTATTCCTGTGCAGTCGGCTATTGCTCTAATGCACTACATACGACATACACTACAGCTTGTATGTTGTTATTATCTGTATCAACGTGGCATATCCTCCCTCAGAGCTTGGAACGAACGGTGTGTTTGATCTCAGTCAGTGCATGTAGACTACACACATGAGTAAGGAAGTCTAGTGAAAGAGAATTTCTTTGCCATCCCATTTCAAACAAATTTCTTGCACTCCAGTTCAATTGCTGAGTCTGGAAAATGTGCAGAATGGAAACAGAATCCAAGTCAAGAGCAGAGATCGGCTCAAAGACTATTTTAATCTATTGCTCCTCATATTTCCCTGTCGAGACTTTCCTTTCCTAACCAGCTTTCTTCTTCCCATTACGGCCTTTCACACTCTCACTCACTTTCTTTCCAGATTTAGTCTTCCTCAGTGTCATAAAATGTACAAAGAAAAAACATTTATGAGCACACAATCTCTCTATACCATGTCTTCACTCCACATGATTCCATGCATAGGTATTTAGTATTTATGCTCTATGAGATTTTTCATCTAATAGCACGAATAAATACAAGTTTGGGTATTGGCCGGTTTATTAAATAAAAACTGCGTAAGATGATGAGGATCACAGATTTAGCCATGCAAGCAAAAACCAATTTTGCAGTGTCACATTAGAATTAAGAGCTATTGTTGCTTATGGATCACGAAGGATGATTTTTGTTGAATGAAAGGAGTACGTGATTATGTAGGAAATGGGTGTATTTAATGGTGGATGAGATAATGAAGACGGGAAGAGAGACGGGGTGGAAGGTGATTGAGCTGAGTGAACGAGGATTGGAATGGATAGATAGATAATGATATAGAATCGACTTGAGTAGCGGAGGACGAGTGAGTTAAGAGATGGGAGTGAGCAGGTGAATGTTGGAGGGAGAGATCGGGAGTCTGTGAACTAATCTGCTCGATTATGCAGCGTCACGTGTTGGATTTCATTGTCTGTCTTTTACTGTCATGTCAAATGTCATGTCAAGTCATGCATGTCAAAGTCAGCCTCTACTTTCTTCAGATACTCCAGTCAGCACTACTCAACTCAACACAGTAATTTACATCTTCACAAAATCTCCCTACATGCCCTATAGATTATTATGCTATGTATTATATATGTCGTAGCTAATTCATTGACCAGCCAATTCATTGACGCGTCTATGATATCTTTCTACCCAGTCTAGCCACAACATAAACGTTCAAATTGGCTACCCATAAACTGGACGTTCAAATTGGCTACCCATAAATTGGACGTTCAAATTAGCTATCCATAAACTGGACGTTAAATCAGCTACCCATAAACATTTTGTAAGTATGTAGCTTACATATTTTCGTAGCTTGTAATTACGTTCGAAATCATTGTGCCCGGGCATTGAGAAAATGTTTTTTTCCAGGGGGCGTTGTTTGGGTGCGGAGTTAACCCAAATTTCCAGAGCAAGCTGAATCCCCAAAATTTTTTCCAGTTTCAAATTTTCCCCTGAAATGTTTTCCAGGTTTCAAATTTTCCTCTTAAATTTTTTCCAGCAAATATTTCGTATTTTTAGTAGCATTTTTTACATTGGGGTGGTCAAAATGGTCAATTTTGAGTATTTTCTTGATTTTTGCGTATTTTTCCCAGTGGGTTGGTCAAAATGGTCAATCTACACCATTTTCTTCATTTTGGCTAGTGAGGTGTTCAAAACGGTCAATTATCACTCTATTTTAGGGAATTATTACTAAAGGGATGATCAAGACTTAATTTCGAATTTTCTTTTGTTTTTGGACATTTTGAAAAGTGAAGTGTCCAAAATCATTACCAATAGGGTGGCCAAAACGGTCAATTTTGGGTTTTTTCCTAATTTTTGTTACTGGGGTGGTCAAAACGGTTAATTATTAGATTTTTCTTTATTTTTGGCATTTTGATCAAATGGCGTGGTCAAAATAATCAAATTTGAGTTTTTTCCTAATTTTGAATTTTGACCAGTTGGGTGGTCAAAATGGCCAATTTTGAGCTTTTAACTAAATTTGACCACCGGCGGCCCTGTAGTACGGTAAGTTTTAAATATTTTCTCCATTTTTGGCATTTTTACCAATGAGGTAGCCGAAACGGACCATTTTGCGCTTTTTTTTTATTTTTGGGTATTTTAACTAACTGGGTGATCAAATAGTCAATTTTGAGCTTTTGCTAATTTTGGTTGATGAGGTGGTCAAAACGGTAAATTTTGAGTTTTATCTTTATTTTTGACCAGGGGACGGTCAAAGCGGTCAATTTATTTGTCAGCGTATGCAGGCTGAATACTAAAATACGGCAGCCTACAGTAGTGACCGATCAAATCTGTGATGTGCCATGCAGTAAATAGAGTTGCGGGTGGGGTGTGGATTTTACAGGAAGCCATAAAGCCTACCTGAGGATAGGAGACAGGGAACTCTGTTTGGTGGTGCTCCGTTTGAAATGATATCCAGTTGATGGACGTGGCTGTTGTTTGCAGTTTCGAATGTTGGCTGCATCTTGGTCCGTCTTAGTGACTGCCTTCATTTGATTTGACTGGATGTTGCGGGCGGGCAGATTGACGGGTTTTCTTCTGTTCTGCATGTCAGTCTCCCTCCCTCCCATTCTCTCTCGGTGTATGTCTTGTGTTGTGTATGTGACTCCTGTCGAGTCCTGCCAGACCAAGCCCTCTCTTCCAATTTCAATTTCCAATTTAATTCCTGGCTTTTACTGATGTGATGGGATGTGAGTCATGTCAATGCCAACTGAACTCAACAGCCAGGGCACTAGACAACTTTTTCTTGTTCAGGAGGCAGATAAATAGGACTGAAGGTAGGAAGAACAAGGAAAACGAAATCGTTAAGAAAGATGCGGGCAAAGCAAGTTTCAGTTGCAGTCTCGTTTGACTCGATTTCCTTGCCATGACTTGACAGTTTGTTGACGGCTGCCTTTCACTCTCCAGACAACTCCTGACGTCCCCTGCTTTCTAGACCCACTGACTCTCCGCCATACTCCTCACTCAACTCACTTCACTATACTACTCCATCACTTCACTACTTTTCCACTTTTTAATCACATTCTGCATGAGCTATGCAATGCAATCGCTTGATATCTTATTACTTACTTATATATCTTTATATAATGAATGCACCACAATTAGTTCTCCTAACCCGACTCATGTAAATTAATTTCTAACTGCTGCTACGCTAGTATTCTCTCTGGCACAATTACCACTATTTTTACTAATGGCAACATTTATGAAATTTGGCCATGTGAAGCCGAAGAACCAGTCGTCTTACATAATACAGCTAATACAGGTAATACCGTATAATATGTACCGAAGTATATAGATAATATTATACGGGCACGGGTATATAATACTTAGCCATCTTATTACAGTTATATAGATATTATTATACGGACAGTTATAGTCATAGTAGTAGGGGCTAGTGCATTTTATCTGTAAGGTTTGTTGGAAGAAAGACATATAGCAAGTACTTAGAGATTGAGTTGGTGTGTGTGATGACTTTACAACTTGTGATGGTTTTGGTTGGAATGTGTGATGGCTGACATAAGGGCATTGTATTTGTTATTTGAGTCTCTTCTGGTTGTTGTTCTATTTGTATTGTCTCTTCTTCCTATCTATCCAGCCTCAAGTAGCAGGAGCAGAGTGTTTTGTCAAGTCCTTTCCTTCGGCTTCATTTTGTTGTGCTTCAAGTGCCGAGGGCATGGCAGGAGACTGAATGAGTGTACAATATAATCTTATAGCTATAGACATACTTACGTATCACCGGGAATGTATATTCCTGTATACCCTTAGTACTATATGGGGCTTCCTATATTTATTATTCTTAGAGGGATTCCTCAGAAAAGAAAGTCAATTCGATTCTTGAAAGCAACTAGGAAGACACGTTCTTTCGGTTCTGTCGGGCGGGTGTGTGTTTTCGTCTCTTCAGCTCTGTTCTGTTGGCTGGTGAGATAAAATAAATGAGTGGTTGTCAAACACTCGACTCGACTTTACGTTACGTTAGTCGACTGTCATGTCTTTCTTCTTGTCTTTTTAGTGTCAGGCTCTTCCCTAAACATAACAAACGACTAACTACTAATGTAACTAACTATTTGTACTCCAAGAATTCAATTCCACACACCAGACACAACTCTCTGACTACTCTCCTTAACAATCCAGCTGTATCCCTACTGCACTCCACTTATCCAAGTAAATAGTAAGAGATACTTCAATGCTTCACGCTTTGCTTGAATTCCTTCCTACTCTAAAGGTGATAGTGCATTAACTGCACTACAGACAAATAGTTAGACTTCACTTCATACACCTCTATCTACTCTAGTGTTTATTTATTATGCACATGTCCTTACTCAAAACAATGTGCTTTCAGTCTATAGTATTGGGTAAAATAATGGCTTGATAAATACACAAACCCAAAAATTGCATACAGAAAGGTAATCAACGGTGGAAAATAATAATTTTAAAAATAATTACCATTTGATAAAAATTTACAGTTTGGTTACACATTTATAGGACACTAGGCCGCCAGCACTGTGGCTCACTTTTGAAAATCAGAGTCTCTGAATAGACCTTAACGTATAAAAGAATCGAGGTAGAAACTGTGAATACACGCTTGCGCAATGCGCAAATTCCCCGGGAACATAGTATCAACAATCGTGTTTATTATATCGAGATGAAATAAATCGACACGGGTAACATGCATTCTACAGTAACCAATTGTTTGATCTGAACTGAAGCTGCTCATCGAATAATGGAGAAAGTGTATTTAAAAGTAATGCAGTTGATGGATTTCTGATTTCTATGTTAATTTTATTTAAGTATGCTATTCAGATGTATTGGTTGTGAGTGCTAGCGTTAAATTTCATGTCAATTTTGTAAAGAAAGTCAATTGTGGTGTTCTATTGTTGGATGTATTTAGATTCGGTTGGACGTGGGTAGGAAATGGAAGTATGCGGAGAGAGTTTAGTGTCGAGCGACCGGAAGGATGGGAAACGGGTGGGCGTGTAAAGTTGTTGGCTAAGTGGCAGTTGAGAGATCCGTAGGAAGGACTTGTTTCATCGTCCCTGTCCGACTATCTGACACTCTCATCACTTCCTTTCACTCAACCCAAACATCACCTACATACAACTCAAACTCTTTCTCTTATTGTTACACTTTCTTCTTGTCAATCTACTATAGTCAACTTAGGCACATTTATTATTCCTTAGCCATTCTCTTTATATTTACGCTTGCACGTTGTCTTCACTATGTTCTGTCAGTGCTGAAGAGTGGATTTATAATCCAAAGGGATTGAAAAGTAAATAAAATCACATAAAAATGTAATGTTCGACAAAAAATTGTTAATTTAATCTGAGTTTTCCTTGCCATAATAAGTACTGTACACAAACAATTTTGGTATGATTAATATTTCCACAAAAATTGTGAGTACCCATTCAAAAAAGGGCAAACTAGCAATTCGGAAATCCCCACAACTAATTCAAAACTATTTTAGTATTTACATGAATATTTACTGTGTACGCGCGGGTTTCATATACGTTCATGTATTACTTAAGTTCTCTGTAGTCTGTAGATCAAAATGATCGATAGTGCGATTTCCTGTAGATAATAAATTGTGTTTATTTTATTGAACGCATTGGCAGTTATTGTAAAGCTACAGTAATTTTAATACTGAATTGCCAATACCTTAGCAAATTGTAATTATGTAATAGTAAGCAGTGCAAAATGATATGTTCAATAAATGATTTATAGAGATTTAAGAATCAGGGGCGGGCTAAATCTATAGCGAGGCTTATGATAGTAGCATTATGCCAGTGTAACAGTTGCTACATGTACACAGAAGTTTAGTGCACCAGAAAGCTAAGTACCTAAGAAATAACG